>KZ119290.1:82932-125377 GCA_002153405.1 Mycosphaerella populi pn0402
CATCAACAAGGTTGTCCAAGCCACCGAAGCAGTCGAGGGCGACTGCGCCGACAACCTTCGTACCCTTCTGCCCCACGTTAAGGCCGTCACTGAGCGTCCCGAGNNACTGGAAGACCCGTTTCCCTCTGACTCTCTATGAGCACCAGACCGATGAGGGCCCTATCAAGCCTCAGGCAGTCATTGAGAAGCTGAGCGACCTGACTGCTGACCGCAAGGAAAAGACCATCATCACCACTGGCGTTGGCCAACACCAGATGTGGGCTGCTCAGCACTTCCGCTGGCGTTACCCCCGTACTATGATTACTTCTGGTGGTCTTGGTACTATGGGCTTCGGTCTGCCTGCTGCCATTGGCGCTAAGGTTGCCCGTCCTGATTGCTTGGTCATCGACATTGACGGTGACGCTTCCTTCAACATGACTCTGACCGAGCTTTCCACCGCGGCTCAGTTTGGTATCGCAGTTAAGGTGCTCCTGATGAACAACGAAGAGCAGGGCATGGTCACTCAATGGTACGAAGAACCCCGTTTCTGGCAGCATCATACGTCCTTTTACTAACTTTATGTAGGCAAAACTTGTTCTACGAGGACCGTTACTCCCACACTCACCAGCAGAACCCACACTTCGTCCCCTTGGCCGAGTCAATGCGCGTTGCTGCCAAGCGTGTCTCAAAGCCCTCCGAGATCGAGGACAAGCTCAAGTGGCTAATTGAACACGATGGCCCTGCCCTCCTTGAAGTCATGACTGACCGCAAGGTCCCAGTTCTTCCTATGGTTCCCGCTGGTCGTGGCCTCCACGAGTTCCTGGTTTACGATGAAGGTGAGCATTACTCTACTCCAGCATACATCTGAGCATTTGCTAACGCATTTTTACAGCCAAGGAGAAGGAGCGCAAGGACTTGATGCGCGAGCGCAAAGTCGACTTTAATGTTCGCCAATAAGCTGACCCAGGATGCTTGACCAGTTTAATGTTTACCTGAACGTCTAGTTGTTCGCTGTCTCTTTCCTTTCCCCGTTGATATCCATGGCGTTTTGCTGGCGAGCTCACGAAAAGCAATTGGGAGATATCAATTGAGCTCCACAAAATTCATCTGCAAGAAAAAGAAAAGAAAAACTGCCCCGTTGCTACTGGACAAGCATTGAAAGGGGCTCAAATTCCATCCTATCTGACGATTGGTTGTCCACCCAAACCCCTTCCATGATCTTGCGACAGGATCGATCTAGGATACCTCATTCAACACTCGTTGACAGCAACGTGTGCTTCAGCTCGTTTCACTTGCTGCGTCATTCGGGTTGTGTATATAATGTTATGTATTGCGAGTCATTAGCCGTCTGTTTCAGATGTCGAATACTGAAGCAGACTGTCATCAAAAACATCTGACAAGTTCCAAGCCTTATCATATTCTCTGCTTTCCTTTTAGGCCGTAAATGAGATTCTATAACCTATCTGGGTATCGTCTCCAGCAATTCTACCCATTTGGTACTGTAGAAAGCTTTTATAGGTCAGGCACATTAGAATTGAAACTATAAGTATGAGAGTCTTCCCAGTTCTAGTTTACACATAGGACATAATCCGGGGCGGAATTACATTCATTGTTCGATCCATGAATATACAATAGATTATTTATCCAAAGAATATTCGGTTCTTGCTCATATTCCTCTTTATGGTAACGATGGAAGTTACAATATAAGTGGGCTCGTGCCTTGTGAGGCTTCCCGCAACGCAGTCGTCAGGGGCAGAGGACACATTTCAGGAAACAGTTTAAAGTAGAGAAACCCAGCCCTAAATTGTAGTAGCTAAAGACCATACATACACAGCTAGCTCCATACGTTTTGATAGGGATTTCGTCCAGATAACTAAATAAGGTTCGATGACAATAGAAGACCGAAATCGCGTTCGGTGACGTTGGCGGAATGCTGGGCCCCCATAGAGCGGGACTCTACCAATGAGCTTATCCTTCTTCGGTCTCCAACACCTCTCTCGCTCTCCGCCCCCCAAACCTACGCACTGCCACTCCTCCCACCTACTCTCGACTCTTTATGAATTGAAGTGATTGCGGTCAAGAGCCCCTCGCCAGCTCATTGCTCTGAAACCGCAACCCTTTACCGCCTGCGTCCATCCTTCTCCCCCTCACTCCGTCCCAAAATGGCCAGCCCACCGCCCGTCGCCGAGGACCAGACCCGCCTCCTCGAGGAGGCATTGGGAGTGGTGAGACAGCAGTCGGGCATGATGCGCAAATGCCTAGAGACCCCTGGCAAACTCATGGATGCGCTCAAGTGCGGGTATGCCACCATGTTCCCCCGTGGCCTCTCTAGGCGGCGATTCTTCAGGCCGGCCGCGCTATGCTTTATGGTAGCTAACAAACACCTCAATTATAGATCAACCCTTGTCTCCGAGCTGCGAACTCCAAGTCTTGGCCCAAAGCAGTACTATGAATTGTATATGGCTGTCTTTGATGCCCTCCGTCATCTGTCCGTCTACCTCAAGGAGAATCACCCAGTCAACCACTTAGCAGACCTATACGAGTTGGTCCAGTATGCCGGCAATATCGTTCCCCGACTATACCTCATGATCACCGTTGGTACCGTTTACATGTCCGTCGAAGATGAGATTATGAAGGACATGATGGAAATGAGCCGCGGCGTCCAACATCCAATCCGAGGCCTTTTCCTTCGGTACTACCTCTCCGGCCAAGCGCGCGATTACCTGCCATCAGGAACTGGTGATGGACCCGATGGAAACATGCAGGACTCCATCAGCTTTGTGCTGACCAATTTTGTGGAAATGAATAAGCTTTGGGTTCGGTTGCAGCACCAGGGTCCCTCACGAGAACGGGAGAGGCGGATGCAGGAAAGACGTGAGCTGGAGCTTCTCGTTGGCAGCAACGTCGTTCGGCTCAGCCAGCTGGTGGATCTCGAGACGTATAAATCTGGTATTCTACAAGCTCTTCTGGAGCAGATTGTGCAGTGCCGAGATGTGCTAGCGCAAGAATATCTACTAGAGGTCATCACCAAGGTCTTCCCCGACGAGTTCCACTTGAATACACTTGATATGCTTCTATCAGCTATCTCCCGACTCAACCCACAAGTCGACTTAAAGAAGATTGTCATTGGATTAATGGATCGCCTATCAACATATGCTGCCAAGGAGAATGAGTCAACAGCAGAGCCAGAGTCACGGAAGCAAAGCGAAGAAGAGGCTGTCACGAAGTTGCTGGAGAAGCTGGAGCTCGATAAAGAAAAGAAAAAGAAGGAGGCAGAGGAAGCCGCAAGAGAACCTCAAGAAAATGGAGCTGAGGAGCCAAACAAAACTGAAGCTGAAGACTCGGGCGAACAAAGCAAAGAAAAAGAGGAGACTGCACCTACTGACGATGATAAGAACAATCTCCCAGCCCAGGTGAAACTTTACGACGTTTTCTATGAGCAAGTGGTGAATCTGATCAAGACACGCGCATTGCCAATTCACGATACGATGGCTCTCTTGGTCTCTCTTGTCAATCTTGCTCTGAACATCTACCCAGACCATCTGGAATATGTCGATCAAGTCCTTGATTTCGCTACTCAAAAGACAATGGAATACGCAGATCATGCCGATCTCCACTCAGCACCTACACAACAGCACATCCTTCACCTTCTCAGCGCTCCGCTCCGCTCCTACATCTCGATTTTCACAGCCCTGACTTTGCCACATTACTTGCCCCTTTTGTCATCTCAGTCCTATCCCACCCGGCGCTCTGTTGCAGGTGAAATTGTCCGAAGTCTACTCAAAAACAAGATCTACATTACCTCTTCGGAGAACCTTGAGCGTGTTCTGCAAGTTGCAAGGGTTCTAATAAAGGAAGGTATCCAGCAATCCACTGGCTACCCAGGAGGCCAGGCTCAACGACGTGGAGGTGAAACAGATGAGACTATAGAAGAGCAAGGATGGCTTGCAAGATTGGTGCACTTGATTCAGGCACCAGACAACGACACTCAGTTGAAGGTAAAGCGGCTGCACAGTACACAATGGGCAAATTTCCAGCTAACCATCCAAAACAGCTTCTTCAAGCAACTCGCAAAGCCTATGCTGACGGAAATGAACGCATCCGATACACTACACCAGCTCTCGTCACAGCGTCAATCCGCCTCGCTCGGAAACTCAAGTCGCGAGAGCACTATGAGGACAACTGGCAAACACAATCGTCAGCCCTCTACCGTTTCCTTCATCAGTGTGTCAACAGTCTCTACCAACGCGTGAACCCTGGCTGTGCGGATCTTGCCCTTCGACTGTTCGTAATGTGTGGTGAAGTTGCAGACCAGACGGGCTTCGAGGAGGTTAGCTACGAGTTCTTTGCCCAGGCTTTCACCATCTACGAAGATGCCATCAGTGACTCGCGTGCACAATTCCAGGCGGTCTGTGTCATTTCTGGTGCCTTACACGGCGCCCGTGGCTTCTCTAAGGAGAATTATGACACATTGATCACCAAGGCCGCTCTGCACGGTAGTAAGCTACTCAAAAAGCCAGACCAGTGCCGTGCCGTATACCTGGCAAGTCATCTCTGGTGGGTAGTCGAGAACCCACAGCGCGGTGAAGAAGACCCCTCAAACGTGAGATACTAACCCCGTTCTATTCATGGACTTGAATATTTATGCTAACTAATCACAGCTCTATCGCGATGGCAAGAGGGTACTGGAGTGTCTACAGCGTGCTCTCCGTGTCGCTGATGCTTGCATGGACACAGCTGTTTCTGTCGAGCTCTTCGTCGAAATTTTGAACCGCTACGTCTACTACTTTGACCAGCAAAACGAGAACGTCACCACCAAATATCTCAATGGTCTGATCGAACTCATTCACTCAAATCTCCAGAGCAGCGAGGAGGACCCCAACCCTAACCTCGATGGTCCGAAGCGCCACTTCGAACGCACTCTAGAATACATTCGAACGCGGGAGTACGAAGGCGTTGTCACCGAACGTCAGTAGTTTAATGTGCATAACCTCCTCCCCTATGTGGGGTTATCTAATTAGATTGATTGGTATCGGTTGGTCTGGCTCTTTTGTGCAAAGCCTGTTGAGTGTATGATGTGGTTCGTTCGGTGTTGACTTGTGATTTCTTGGGGCTTGGTCCCAGACTTCCCCCTTTCCTCCATGATTAGTCTCTTTTCTTTCTCTGTTCTTCTGGAAGCCGGTCTCTGCCTATGACACTTTTCCCTCTCTGCTTGTTTCTGAGTATATACACGTGTACTATTGTCCCGGATAGCACAACACTATACCCTTCATGATATTTCACATTGAACTATCCTTTCCTAATGTCCATGGGTATTTATTCACCTTGGGTAGTTTGGAAATTTTTGGGCAACCTGTTTAAGTCAAGCGAGTGTAAGACATTCTTCGGGTCGTAGTCTTGAAAGGCAGTAGGAGAATAAGAGCCGTAGTGCCTCACAGCACACCTTGGCGGATTAGTATGTCTGGAGCATTTAGAGATGTCCTACGAATAAAGTTGACTATAGGCGAGAAAATCTTGGACGAAGAAACCTTCAATCATGCAATTGATCAAGGACGATGAAGGAGGGAGGGTTTGTCCCACGCTCCATGGATATCGCTGCATAATGCAGAAAGGCCGACGAAAGGCGGGAAAAAAAAAAAGCTGATACCGTACAACATGAAAGAAGATAAGCCCGGATGCCCCAGGTACAAGTCCAGCCGACTTGACCACATAAGATAAAAACACAAGAGAAACCCATCAACAATGACCCAAACATTTCAATTGCAGACACTCAACGGCGTATGCACGTGTGAGACGTTAACCCATGACGCTTCAATTCAGGAGACAGACGTTAAAAGGAATAGGGAAGGGAGACGAGGATATAGATGGAGAGGAAGGGAGAAGGCATGGAAGCTAGGCAAGGCCGCAAGACCTTGTCTACAAGCTTATAGAGATGGTTTAAGAAGCTCCGCCATACATTCCAGCAGGAGGCGAGGAGTATTGACGCAGGACAGAGGGTGTACCAAAACCACCAAAAGTCGCTGGATTGCTGTTTCCAGGGACTGGGCTGCCAATATCACCAGGGACAAGACTTCCACGATGACCAGGAATTGTGCTATTGGTATCTGGCTCGAATTTGACGTAGCGAGTCTTTTCATTCTCTTTGACAGAAAATGAACCGCCGCCATTCTGATGATTGCCTTCCGTATCACATATTTCGAGCATTTCGTCCAATGTAATTGAAGAATCGTTGGAAGACCGAAGCTGTTCCACCTGATTTAGAAGCATATCCACATTGTGGAAGCCTCCAGAACCGGGCTGTGGGTTAACAGCATTCAGATGCTTGCACGCTTGGATCATAAGAAGACGAATAGTCACGGGCCGAGATGTGTGACCACGGTGATGTCCACCTGCTGCGAAAACATTGTGAGGCTGGGGTTGCGGCCAGCCGTTCCCTAAGGGCATATTAGTCAAAGGGCTATTATATTAGACTCTGTTGTATACTTACCAGCTGTAGGCCCCCAGGTGGACGCACCAGGGAAAGCGGCACTTCCAAAGGGCGCTGCACCCCAGCCAGAAGAGCCAACGGAGAAGTTTGCTGGTTTAGATCCTGATATCGTTAGATATGGTGAATGGATATCAGTTTTATTGGGTAGAGACATACCGAGAGGGTCTGGGAAGAATGATGACCCTTGGAAGCTAGCCCTCGAAGGTGTTGGAAATTGCCCTGGAGTTGTTCCGCCAGGCAGAGACTGGGACAACTTAGATGAAAATTGGGCGTCTATATCGTCTAACAGAGCACTACTGCCCAGCTGCGCACTCAAGTCATCCACCTCTCGCTGAGATGGAGCATTCCCGGCCTCTTGATCCTGTGCACCACTGGAGGGTCTTTTGATCGGACTGGGCCGGGAGTACTGGAATGGTTGATTGCTTGGCTCTAGTGGAGACCTGTCGAACGATCCAGATGGCTGTCGAGAGTGAGTTTTAACCAAACCTGGCTGTGGCATTGGGAAGCCGGCAGGCATCCCTGGGAAAGGGAAACCGTGTCCAGGATCAGGTGGGAAACCTCTACCAGGATGGACAGGACGAGCTCCGTTGATTCCAGGAGGCGGAGGAACCCCGCCAGGTCCGTTGAAGCCACGAAGCGGATTCATTATGGGTGAGCCGGGAGAGTACATCTGCAAATCTGCATGCAGAGGTCGACCACCCATTGGTGGGAGTCCTGGAGGGTTGGAAGGCAAACTTCCCAGACCTGGAAAACCTGGCGGATTGGCCCTTCCCAAAGGTGAAAGAGGAGCTGAAGGTTGCGGGTGATGCAAAGGAGGCTGGTGTTGGTGAATGGGCCTACCTCCAATAGCTCCGTGTGGTATCATTGACCTCGGTGAAATTGAAGGCTGAAAGGGGAATTCAGAAGATGCGGGCTGTGAATGAGGAGATGAAGAGTGGGAACCCTGCTGTGATGGCTGGCGCGGTCTCGCAGGAGTTGAAGCTTTAGGGATAGCCGTGGTCTGTGGAGACTGAAGAAGACCTGGGAGGTGATGCGGTTGTAGAGGCGGGGGCATAGGAGCAGCAGTTGAAGGATGTTGGACAGATCGTGCTTGAGAGTTACCCTTTCCAGCACGCTCTCTAGCTTCTTGCTCGACTTTTGCTGCAGTCTCACGATCCTTCTTTGCTTGTTCTTCTCGCACCTTGCGTTCTTGATCCTCCTTGGCTTTCTTTTCCCTCTCCTCTTTCTCTTTACGCTTAACCTCATCCCGCTTTTTCTTCTCCTCCTTCTGCTCACGCTGCTTTCGTTCGAGATCAGCTTGACGCTCTCTTTCTTCCTTGAGACGTTTCTGCTTCTCGGCTTCCTTCTTTGCCCGCTCTTCTTCCTGAGCCTTGCGTTCAGCCTCACGCTTTTTCCTTTGCTCTTCGCGCTTTAGCCTCTGCTCTTCGATTTTCTTCTCTTGGGCAGCTTTGATAGCAGCTTCTTCAGCAGCTTTCTCAGCATCTCGACGAGCCTTCTCCTCGTCTTTCGCTTGCTTCTGCAAGCGCTTTTTGTCCTTCTTCTTCTGTGCCTCTCGGGCTTTCTTGGCGTTTCGTTGTTCGTTCCTATTCTCCTCTTCTAGAAGCTCTTCGAGGAGCTGCCTCTGACGTTGTTCAGCGACCTTTTCTCGATATGCCGTCATGACACGTTGTTCAAACATGCGCGCAGCAAATATTTGAAACATTCGTCGTCCTTCTTGCATCCGTTGCTCCTCCGTCATGGCATCCTAGAAAGGTTAATAAATTGTATTATAACACCCTAAAGGTGAAAACAAACCATTTCATCTTCGTCAAACTCCTCTTCCTCCTCCTGGCTATCATAGTCGTCTTCATCCTCCTCGTCGTAGTCTTCGTCATCCAGGGGGCCGTGATTATGCCCCGCATGAAATGACTGGTGAGCGGCCGCTATGTTGTACTGGGTATCTTCTTCCCGTTGCATTCGACGTTCGGCTAATTGCTCCATCATGTCGATAAAGTGTTTGCCGTCATTTTTGAGAAGATCGTCTGCCACTGTGAGGATGCCATCTGCATAACAAGAATCAGAACTCTATTTTGTTTATCATAAATCCAAAGCAAATGGCTGTTCCCGTACCTTTTACCGTCAGACTATTACCAAAGGCAAAAAAGTCGGCTCGAGCTGCTCGAGTTTCCTCGTCCTCGAATTCATCGTCACTATAAAGCTCCTCGTCTTCTTCTTCGTCTTCCTCCTCCTCATCTTCGTCGTAATCATCCTCCAAGTCCTCCTCATCTTCCTCGTCTTCAGGTAATTCCTGGACCCGAGTCCTTGATGGGTGGTATTGGCCGTGCGTACGAGTATGATGACCGGGAGATCGGAGCGGAGGTTGATAGAGTCGGGGCGGTGGGATAATCGGGGCACCTTCTTCGAAAGAACCTTGGTTGTTGTTTGCGTACTGTTCGAGCTCTTCGTAGTACGCATCATACAAGACTTCAAGCTCCTCCTCGATGGCGGTTCGTTTCCGGCCACAAACAGTACAGCTGCATGAGTGCTTCTGTTGCTCCTTCATCTTTTTTAGAACAGCATCCTTCTCAACTTTCACAAGCTGGCGACGCTCCTCCTCGCCGAGCTCGAACCAAAACGTTCGGATATTCTCGCGTTCTTCCAACGATGACTGATTCCAAATATTGCTTCCCTTGCCGGATTTAGATGGGAATCGGTTGGGATACGGTAGAGAGTGAGATGGCGGTGGGTGAGAGAAAGTGGCGGAAGGAGTAGAGAGAGGAGTTGAGCTACCATCAGCGTGAGTGTATGAACCAGATCGACCTTTTTTGTTCTTCTTTCTCTTCGATTTCTGGGCGTCCTGACTCTCGTCGAATTCGTCGGGGTCGATAGGGTCTTCCAGTGCTTCCAAATTATGTCGCGCATTTGATTCTCCATTTTGATACACACCGTCGTGCTCGGCATGGTTGAGATCGGCACTATCAATATCGCCCGGGTCGTTTGATCGGTGTTCGTCGACTGTGGAATCGGCATCGGTAGCTACTTGGGCGCCTGAAGCATCTCCCGCCAACCGGGCAGCTTGCTTCTGCTTCTGTCGTCGCTTTTGCTTCTTGCGATTTACAGACGGCGGTGCAGACATGACTCCGGAGTTGGTGTTGCTCAAAGGTCCCCGCGCGTCGCCGTTGGTTTGTGGTGTCGGCTTTGCGGAAGCATGGGTAGCCATGGTTGGTGTAGAGCTAAGATCGAATCTCAGCTAGGAGCTACTCCCACGGGCATAAGTCGTCAGTAAGAAGGGGTGCCAGGGCAGGGTGAGTGGGGGTGGAAGGAGAGCGGCCAGGGCGAAAAGCGGAGAACGGGAAGGCGAAAGAACCAACAAAGCTCCGGTCAATGCAATGCGGGCACTTACAGTAATAGAAACCCGGCGTACGGGTACACAGGGAAGGTTCGCACAGTCCCTTTGTTGCTCACTCCGGGCACCGGGGGAAAGGGACGCTGGGAGGGGTTGCGGGATTGGGATACGGCGAGAGGAGGGGGTCGTTCAAAGGCCCAATAAAGCCGACGGCGCAGGGCGTGCAAGACAGACCGGGGCTGTCGAGGGGATATTCACGGAATAGAAGGGGCGGTGATGTTGAAGCGGAGTCGGCGAGTTATCGAAGCCCTGAAAGCGCGGATCGCAGAGGCGAGGAAGATCTTGTACCGTTGACGATGGTTGAACGATGGGCTTTCCTGCGTTCTGGCTGGTTGTCGTGCCGCCGCAATGGGATATGTTAGCCGCTACAAGCGAGCGGTTGCCTGATATGTCAGGCTTGACAGAGATCTATGCTAGGAGAAAGTGGTGTCAACATGGGCTTGTCTGCAAATATGTCCTCTATTAAGGTTGATCTCTACTTCTGATATTATATATCATGTGATGCATGTCTCTCAAAGATTCATCACCCCGATTCCAGGCACAAAAGCAACTAATTGCTTCAGCATTCAACTATCTACCTGCGGCCCTGCGGTCATGTGACTGTTTACCGCCTCCATCTGCCGCGTTCTGCCATCCCCTCAAAGGCGGTCCACGCCTTGCTGATCAACAAGTACTCCGTACTCCGTACCTCAAGCAATGTACTTGTGTATCGCGTATATACGCGGAGCAATAATCATGTCCAATCTAATTTAACCCTAGTCATATGCCGCTCTCGAATAGCTTGCTAACCAATCCTTGTCTCCTATAGCGACATTCAAGAAGACACAAGCGTTAGTAGGATGTATAGCAGGCAACTTGAGATAGATGAAATTCAATGGGTACCGGTCCTTTAAAATAAGCTTGGGTTTCATGGTATAGGTAGGCATGACGTCCGCTGCTTAGCTTGCATACTCTACATCATCCGAGCTGAGACTTCCGTAAAGTTTGGTTTAGTGCACTCTCTGGTTCCGGGTTCGTTCTCCACAGTGAGACACGCGCAGCGCTAATGACATCCATGTCATAAAAATAACTCTACCGTAAACCTTTCAGCTTGGGTCGACAGAGGAGGACAGTAGATTGATTGGATCCGATACAATAGATGCCCCTGCCTATCAGAATGAGGCCGCATCTGCACCAGTTGGACGCACGAGGTTGTCTTAACCCTTGTCTCGATTACTCCGTACAGTTGAATCGTATAGAACCGCCCCGGTGAGCCTAGGCCTAAAAGCGCCGGGTTATTCTGACTTAGCGCCGCATTCTCCTCCTGCTCCCCTCGTATCGCCTTTCTCTTTCCCATTTTCTCCTGGACTTCATCTTCTATTCATATTTGGGTTCTCATTTCTGCGGGTAAATTCCAGGTTCCCACCAGTGGATCAGATCATCCGTGATCGTCGCGGCCAATCAATCTGTGAACTTCTCCCCATCTTCTAACGCCCCAATTGCCGTCAAATCCTCAGCCCCAACGCGACCGCCTTCATCTCCCCCAAACTTTTATCCTTGAGTTCAGGCCGACCATCTCTTGGACGTCACGGCAAACCCGAGCTGACCTCCTCCGGACCCCTGCTCCTTGTGTCGCGGCGTCTGGGCCTGACTCGATCCCCCCCTCCCCGGCACCCGAACCCCATAAGGTTGAGCTGCGGCCCATCCCTCTTCTCTTCCTGTTATCCATTCCAAGCGGTTATTCTTGACTTCTTCCATTGAACCATGGCGCAGCAACAAGCCGATAATGTTATGCGGAGGTACGTGCGGCCTATCTTTGTTTTTCTTTAAATCTTGTCCCACCCCTCCAATGCCCGATCCGAGCAAGGCCTACCTCAGCGCTGCGGATGTGGTAATGCTCATTTCCCCCGGCGGCTGGAGGTGGCTAGCGGGTGTGCGCTAGAATTGACGAGTTTATATGCTTGTCCTCGGATGCTAATCTGAACTGCCTTTGCAGGAAACTTGTGATCATCGGGGACGGTGCGTGCGGGAAAACTAGTCTGCTCAGCGTCTTCACCCTCGGCTACTTCCCAACTGTGAGTCTTCCTCCCCCTCCATCCCTGCATCATCTGCAGATAAGCTTAGATCAATATTCTAATCCTTTCTTCTCGCAATAGCATTATGTTAGTTTCGCAACCTCGTCTCTCCTCAGAACTATATCCCCTCAAATCGCCCTCTTAACACTCTATCTAGGTACCAACGGTATTTGAGAACTACGTGACGGATTGTCGCGTCGATGGCCGCTCGGTGCAATTGGCGCTCTGGGATACAGCTGGACAAGAAGATTACGAGCGCCTGCGACCACTGGCATACTCTAAAGCACACGTCCTCTTAATTGGCTTTGCAGTGGATACGCCCGATTCTCTAGAAAACGTGAAACACAAGGTACGTCGAAGCTCCCGTGAGAGGGTCCCATGAGAGAAAGAAATAACTTGCCAATCTTAATTCCATCAACCTCTAACCATTGGCAACATTAGTGGATCGAAGAAGCACAAGAGCGCTGCCCCGGCGTGCCGATTATCTTAGTCGGCCTGAAGAAAGATCTTCGCGAAGACCCGCTCGCAATCGAGGAAATGCGCAAAAAGTCCCTGAAATTTGTCACCACTAAAGAAGGCAATGAGACCTGTGCGCAGGTAGGAGCCCGCAAATACCTCGAGTGCTCGTCCCTCACAGGAGAGGGTGTGGACGACGTCTTCGAAGCAGCTACCCGTGCCGCGCTCTTGACTTTCGATAAGCGCAAGAGCTCGTGCTGCGTGGTGCTATAATGACTCGATTCCATCCAGAGTTAAAAGCGCGATATTGTGATTCTTCTCTTCCTACCAGCGTTTGGTTCAGTTCATTTTGACTGCTGCGGCTGTTTGCTGCCCTGAGGGTGCGATGCGTTTGTACCATGCTTCTTTAGGGCCGCAACTCAGTTTGGTCGGCCTTTCCGTTGTATCATGCATCATTGGCGTTTTGGGGGGGCGGTCTGTACTTGTCTGGTCACTTGGCCTGGCATGTTTATTGATGTTACTTTTTCCATCCTTGTTTTGCCTCTTCTCCTGTGTCTATTCCTCTCGGAGTCCCATCTTTTTTTCAACCTTGTCCTCTTTTGATAGCTCTACCCCATACAGATTGATGCACGTGCACCACGCTTCCTGTCTATCCCTCCGAATTCCACGAAGTGCAAACCTGATATCCATTCCTTCCAAAACTTCTATTCTCCTCCTGTAGTAAATATTGACATTTCTTCTTATCATCCGTGCATTCAAGGCTGTGCAGCTTATAGTGTAAATGATTCAATTGCGCAAAGACTTGAATATTCGAGTATATAGATCGGGGATTGGTATCACGTAATTTGTAATTGATGACAGCCAACTTAGTGACATGCCACAAAGTAGGCATTGTAATTTTCGATATCAATCCAAAGACAAGGAGAAGGAAAAAGAAAGATGCAATATAAGTACATAGCGCCAATGTTACAAGTCATCCCCGAGGTACCCATGGCAAAGTCCTGACTATATCCACTTCCCACGATGCGGTACTCTATTTCTTTTCGGGCTGCGTCCACTCATGGTTCCAGCCCTCAGCCGGAGGGTAATCAGTCTGCATACGAGCGTACTCGATAGGAACCATGTCTTTGAAAACACCCTTCTTGTTCATGGAGATTCGGAACAATTTGCCACCATCACCAGCACCAGTGCGCAGCTCCTCACAGGCGGCATGCATACTCTGATACTGGCGCTGCAGCTCGTTTTCCTGATTGCGGCGCTGCTTCGCCTGCAATAACTGCCAGGCGCGGTGGATAGTCCAGTGGCGGAGGTAGCGGTTGCGAGAGAAGCGGAGGGGACGAGGGGTAAGGGGGTGGTGGAGAAAGTATCGGATAAGAGCTGAGGAAGGAACGTTGTTAGCATTGGTGGGTTCTATTGTGTAGGTTGAAAAACATCGGATGCTTGTAGAAGCAGAACGTCGTTCGCTAGCAGAGTAGCCATGAACGCGTGGAGGGTGTGGCCTTAGGAATACATACTGATTCGCTTATCAACTGTTGGGCCCTTGCTCTTTCGCGCCGCCATTGGGCCTGTCGTGGAGAAAGGCGCTGATTGCATGGCTACGGTCGCTGGGCTTGGCTGTACTCGTCGGGAGAGGGTCTCGTGGCATGCTCGGGTGACCGATGGGCGAGCAGGAGCCATAGACATTGGGATTCGGAAGACATTCGCGAGGGACGCGAGGGCTGGTGACAAAGATCGCATTGTGGTTGGTTTTCAGGGTGTTGGGTGACGCGAGAGAAGCTGCAGTCTTTGACGGCAGAATCCAAAATGGAGTCGGCCCTGAATTAGCCGCGCGCTTAGTTCGGGCTATGATCGCCCACGGCGGTTTCCTCTCCTACAAAGCAGCCCTGTTTATTTCTCATCATTGTTCAAATCCAAGTAACTACGGCTAGAGAATCTTTATTTTCAGGTGTAAGGCATTATTTATAAGGAAATGTTATTATCTCTTGCCGCGAATTGGTCCAGCATGTCAAAACTGAGAATGCTCGACTTGTTTATTAACAACCGTCTTCATGTCTTCCAACAGAGGAAGAACAAAAATAAGGATGTAATGAAATATCAAGGCACATAGATTGATGATTCCTTAGAATGGCGTATTTACAGTCTTCCTAGATTATCCAGTGGAGGTATAACAAGTCACAGCGAACAAGCTGGTATTCATTCATCAATTGAGAAGAGAGAAGATAAATAAGCCGGAAATGAAGCGGTATCTTGGTCATGAGACGTCATTTAAAAACAAAATATGCATATGGACATTCGCCATATTGAATAAACCTCATATAGAACGCCTGAAATGCAAATGAGAAAACCAGATGGTACAAGAAAGGGATGAATATATGCCCACAGATTCTACCGTGGTGATGAGCCGCGCCTTTTCTTGTCATAATTCAGCACCTTACGACGCCGATGAGTCTGGGCCAGTTTCCACCGGCAATAAAGCACAAGAGCGTCCTTTAGCAGCACAAAAGCACATCCACCAACCACACTGCGACCCCAGCGGGTCTGGAGAAGTCCTGGTCGGCTACGCTCAAGAATCGTTGTTGGCGTGGTCCAAGATGTCGGTAGTACTTGCTTCAACAAGCCACCAACCGCAGCAGAAATAGCTGGGAACACAAGGGCCCCAAGGACGACCTCGGCGGAATTACCGGTGGCAATAATTTCATTTTGTCGACGGCCAAGACCAACTCCTTGACCATTGTTGTTTTGGTTCTGTTCTAGGTGGGCATGGCCATCCTGGACGCCTTCGTCAGCGCCATTATTGTTTTCGACGGCAGGTAGAGCTTGAGCATCGATGTGCTCATCGTCATCGGGCACTCCTACCTGTAACGCTAGATCAATTTCCATAAAGACTCCATCGTTTCCATTATCGCCGAATCGATTCAGCCCTTCGGCCTGGTCCTGCTGCTGTGCGTCGTCGAGGATTTCTTCTGCCGCGCGTGGCTGCACCTCTGCGAGCCATTTTTGCTCAAGTTTGCCGAACAGGCGGTCATAAAGAGCGCCGTAGAAGCTCTTGACATAAGGTAAAGCGGCAAAAGCCATAGCTGGAGTCGGTGGCCATAAGTCAAAGTCAGGCTCGTGGCCTGGGCTATGCGCAGCGAAAAAGAGAACTGGGATAGCTGGAAGGAGACCCTCGGCGTAGCGAGTGCGAGAGAAGATGAGGACGATTGGAACAAGTGGTAATCCCATGCTTAGCCCAGGGTTCCAGGTACCGTCGATGCTATCTTCGATTATGAGCTTGGCATCATCAGGGCCAAAAATCAAGTATGTTGAGTACACTCCATGTGCGCAGCAACCTGCCCAAAGTGTGCCTGCTAAAGCAAAAGCCACCCCAGGAAGGACCATTCTGCCAGCGAGTCTCTCTAGCGCTCGAAGGAAGTCCACAACGTAGCTTTGCGGGCGCGTGACGATAATCTGCGATTTACATTGTGGGCATTGCATCTTGGCGCTGCCACCATTCCGCCCGCGGGTACGAGGGTTCTCTAAATCCGCGAGCCAGTCTAGCAAACAAGCCTCATGGGCTGTCAAGGCACATGGACAGGGAGACCGCCATTGTTGGTTCAACGGCGAGTCTTCTGTCTCATCGGTGTAACAAATCCAGCATTTGCGCGGCTCCTCTCCTGTCGAATCCATAGGAAGCGAGAGCCGAGCGACAGATTTGTCTATTAGGTCTCCAGGATTCTCCGCGCTTTTGTTGAGGAAGACAGTGGGTGCTTCTTCCCGCTCGTCGGACTGGGGGGTGTCTTGTAAACCAGAAGTACCGGTATTGTCGGGGGCGGTAGTGACGCCATCTGCGGTGGATCTCGTTCTCCCGGTGGGAGTATATCCGGGGATAGAGGCCATTGTGAGGATCAGAAGGGAGCCAGGTGAGTAGGTTAGAGCTGTAGACTCAGGTCCCAGACATGCAGTATCATCTTCCGACGGGGGCGATGAAGTGAACTTGGCAAAGTAAAAGCCCACGCAAACGTGGAGACGTGCCTTTCAGAGGGATCGCTCGGCTGTGGACCGCGGCTTATCGCCTGGTTATGTAATAGGGTGGAATGCCTAGATAGCCGCTCTGATTGGATGACCTCGGCCCTGCCTTAAGCATCACGTCAGATAGCCCACCGCGAACGTGCTCGCCTTAAATTGCAACCCATGTCAGGCGGAGATCGACAGGTAATTACCGTTGCGAGACGAACCCTTACTATTACCGCGACCAACCAGTTGACAGTTGGGGCTGTTTGGTACAGAGTACTCCATACCTACAATAAAGTAATCCAAGCTCCCAAATTCGGTAGCCTTCCTTTATACAAAATACTCCTCACGGAGTACAAATTTGATTTGCTAGGGTCATCTGGAAATTCCCAAGATCAATCTAGCCATATTCAAGATTCGAGTAATGAGTCCAGAACTTAGTGTGAATGCGGCATCCATACCAATGATAGTATGATACTATCTATGGGCATTGATTTTGTGGTACTCCATATAATATTCCTAAATTTACAATCGAGTCTCTGCTCTGATTCTAGCTGATTGCCTACGAGTATTTAATCTAGAGATATTTGGTTCACCAAATCGTATAGCCAGGACCCAATGTCCGGGGGGCGACTCGGGGGCTTTTTTCATTTGTCAGCATTTGGCCCCAGGGCTCCAGGCGGCTAGCTGGCGACGAAGAATCACCGCGCTGCGGAATTGAGTTATAATTATATTGCCAAGCAACAACTGTTGACTATGGCGCGAGATAGACATCTTGCAAGTCAAGGCGAGGAATCCCTCGAGGCTGACGAAGAAACAGCGACGGCCGCCTGTGAACAATGCCGAACTCGCAAAGTGCGTTGTGATCGAATATTACCTCAGTGTTCACATTGCAAGAAAGCAGACGTAGTCTGTATCTTTACTAATAGAGAGAAAAGAGTTAACCATGTTCACAAGCTGTAAGTGTATAGCTCAGATGATATCTCGCATATCCTCGGCCATTGGATTAACCTTATGCAAGCGTCGAGGATGTCTCGAGTCTCTCTATGCGGCTAGAAGCAATGGACCAAACAATGAGCAAGATGTCTTCATTGCTTGAAAGGTTCTCAGCACTGACTCCTCCAGTTCAGTCCAGCCTCCATCCTAAACTTGACACTTCGACCTGTTTGGATGTTGAGGATATGGAATCACTGTTTCGCAGGGATCAGTCCAGCGATCTCACTCAATCATCAGATTTCAATGCCGTTCATGATGATATTACCCCTCGGGCATTATTCAACGCATCCAGAAAGGATCTTGCTACTTTTCTCTCTCGAATGACACACTCCGCGGATGTTGGGCTAGGCCCGAACTGTACCAACAGTCCAGCCACACCGAATCCACGGAATTATGTAGAGCGTGAATTACGCATCAAACATGAAAATTTCCCTATCAATATGAGCGAGTACCCTCCACTATCTGTTGATGAAAAGATGGTAACTTTGCCCCCTCGGTGTCTCCTCGAGTCCTGTTTGCCAGACTTCCTGGACCACTTCAATATGATGACCCCGATATTCGAAGAGTCAACCCTCAAGGCAACCATCGATCTGTACTACTCTGGCATGATTGTTGCGGATGAAGCATATCATTTGTGTTTCAACAATATAATTGTGTTAACCCTGGGGCTTAGGTCTCGGCTTGCACGTATAGCGAATTCTGGTTCAGATCATGTTGGTTACGACGCGATGTACAAATTTTTAAACAATTCATGTAGAGCTTTGAGTCGCCTCAACTCCTTACTACGTCCCCTGTTGATATGTTGCCAGGCACTAGCAACTTTGGTAAGAAAGTATTATCTACGTTGACGTTCTATCGCTGATGAAAGAAGGCCATTGTTGTTCGAGAATACCATCAAAGCAATATTTTTAATAACATTTCGCACGTTGCATCTCTCAATGCAAAGTCCATAGGGCTTCAGAAGTTCGAGTCCCCTGAAGCGGAAGGACAATCAGCAAAAAACCAGGAAAAACGGAATTTATACTGGGTGATATTTGTTATGGATAAACAAAGATCCTTTATCAGTGGGGAACCTTTTGACCTTCATTTCTATGACTCGGACGCACGTTTGCTCTCCAACTCAAAACCAGAAAGTCTAGCACAACATTGCCAGAAAGCCCATATACATATGATGGCTATATGGGAGCAGATATATATTTATTTATACTCGCTCAGAGCATATCGGAAAAGTCAAGCTCGTCGACAGCAAGATGTTATGTCATTGGATCGTTTCACACGCCGCTGGTACAGCCACTATGGCTCTTTGCTATCCACTTCACCTTCCGATGAAATATCAATCATTGATCTCTGGTTAATCGAACTGAAGTACACCTTTCATGTCGGCCAAGTCCTCATTCACAGGTGCTCTCGTCAAGAGTCTAGTCAGCAACTTACATCTGTCAATTCACGGGCGGCTCTACGTATTATTCGGGATGTGTTCAGGAGTAAGCACAGCCTGGGTTCTGTCCTGCTGCTTTCGAGGTATGTTAGTAATCTTCGCTTTTCAGGTCACGGCTCAATCCGATGTATCCAGATTATTCCGCCTTTACCCCTTAGTATCTGTACATGAATTGTTCTCGTCTTTCCTTCGCAGCCCAAGCGCCGAGCTTGTTGGTGACCTGAACCTGATTTGTGGCATCTCCGAGGCCTTGGATACTCTTTGCGAGCATAAAATAGTCACTGCCTGTCTCAATCTCATCAGTACTGGTCTGAAATGGTACAGCCAGATTGCGCAAATTTTCTTGGGCTTATGGGATGTCTCCGATACGGCAATTCCAAATAATTCTCAACCCTTCTTGAAACGCCCACACAATAACAAGCCCTCTATGAGTGAGCCGGAGGTTGATCAGCCTTCGCAGAAGAGGAGGCGGGATGTCGCTTCGGACATCCAGCTTCTTGATTCTCATTCTCACGCGTCTCGTGCTGGCGACTATTTAGGCTCTTATTCAATTGTACCGCAAATTCTTGGTGAAGGATCCGGGCAAGGTATCTATGAGCTGTTCAATAATGTGTTCCCCTTTACGCAGTCTGATATCAGAGCAGATTCTGGCTCCCTAACAACAGATTTTGATGCCTACCCCTCCCTGGGCATGAACTTAGACTTGAATCTCTTTGAAGATGCCACGACAGACAATGATGACTGGCTTTTCTCTCATGTGGGGCAAGAGGACGAAGGTGCCTTCAACACACAAGACAATGATTTTGTTCCAGACACATTTTTTCTATCATAATATAATACTGTCTTGGAAATAAAGACGAGAGTACATAAATTTCATGCTTCTATTCGAAAATAACTTCAGCTCGGTCACATTGAAAGCATTCAAATTTCTAGCCAATGACTAGATGCCAACCTTGCTCTATGATATTTAGTAAAGCCACGCACCAATGACAGCATGCCTAAATAGAGTTGTCTGCTCTAACTTCGAGTTTCAGTATCCCTCCTGAACAAGTGGCTTCTAGAGAGCTCAGATGCCGCCTACTGAAATATAATCGTTTCGATATTCGATGTTCGACAGAAGTGGTATTTACAGAAGAAGTCAGCTCACAACCTCGTTTTAACATGACCCATTACCAATTATGGATGTTGTACCGAAGTATGTGGACAACCCATTCCATTACTAGAGGAAACAAGGTAATCTTTATGCTTCGTAATGCCTCTTATGTGAGCCGCGAACAGCGTATTTCCTGACCAATTCAGCCAAAAGGCGCACGCCATAATTAGGCGTACTTTGGTGGGGTTCGTGGGTCTCCCCGTGCATGGTGGATCTGGAGCCCCGGTCCTTCCGTACTCTGCTTAGTCCGTACGGATTTCTGGCCCCAGTCTCGCATTAAAGTCAACACACGCAAAATCGCTGTGAGGCTGTCGAGCTAGGTACGCCAGCATTTCCTCCTCTCAGATACGGAATAGTCACACCTCTATTCAGCATGGCAGACGGCGATCGTATTCCTTCTGGAGAAGCTGCAGCAGAGCATGATGTACCAAACACCCAGGACGTCTCGACCACCCCGGCCGTTGCCTCGAGAAGCCTGCTTCAATTGTCGATAGTCCTAGCATCTTTGTGTGCTGCTGTTTTTGTGGCGGCTCTTGACATGACTATTGTTACTACCTCTCTTCCCGCAATTGCCGGCCATTTTCATTCAAGTTCTGGGTATACATGGATTGGCAGTGCCTATATTCTGGCCAACAGCGCCACCATACCATCGTGGGGCAAATTATCAGATATCTGGGGTCGGAAACCCTTGCTACTTGTTGCACTTGGCATATTCTTCGTAGGTAGCTTAATCTGTGCAGTCGGCGAAACAATGGCATTGTTCCTCTTTGGTCGAGCTATTCAAGGATTGGGCGCCGCGGGTTTGCTGACCTTGGTCAATATTTGTGTCTGTGATCTGTTTTCCATGCGAGATCGTGGCTTATATTTTGGTCTCATCTCTTTGGTCTGGGCAGTTGCTTGCGGTGTCGCCCCTGTGCTTGGGGGTATATTGACTGAAAAGGCCAGGTTCGTGAGACTCTTTCCTTTCATGTAATGTCGACTAATATGTTTTCTTTCCAGCTGGAGGTGGTGCTTTTGGATCAACTGTATGTGATGCTACTAGTGTCTTCTATCTTTTCAACCCTACTAAGGCGAATTTTCTCACAGTGCCTGTTTCTGGCCTCGTCTTTGTCCTCTTATCGTTTACACTCAAGCTTGAATCACCGCAGACTCCAATATGGGCTGGGCTTAAGGCAGTTGATTGGACTGGATCAATGTTCGTCATTGGAAGCACAATTATGCTACTTCTGGGCCTTGACTTTGGCGGCGTCACGCACCCGTGGGATTCCACGACCGTGCTTTGCCTGATCATCTTCAGTGCTGTGACTATCGCTCTATTTGTATTCAACGAATGGAAGCTGGTGAAATATCCCATTGTTCCATTGGTTTTATTCTCTGACAAGTCTGGTGTTGCCTCATTCTTGGTGTGCTTCTGCCACGGCTTCATATTTCTTGGCCAGTCTTACTACCTGCCGCTCTACTTTCAAGGCGTGCTAGGTGCAAGCCCGGTGATGTCAGGGGTCTATCTGTTGCCCCTGGTGGTATCAATTTCAATATTTGCAGCTTTGACTGGGGTGTTTATCCAGCGAACAGGCAAGTATATCCCCGCAATGTGGGTAGGGCTTATTCTCTTGACTCTGGGTGTAGGTCTGCTTATCAGCCTAGATTCAACTCCCAATTGGGGAAAGATCATTGGTTTCCAGCTTATCACCGGCGCTGGGGTAGGTCTCAACTTCGAAGGGCCGCTCTTGGCACTTCAGGCTGTTGTTGGTGCTGAGAACACCGCCACCGCGACAGCATCTATTGGGTTCGTTAGAAGTCTCTCTTCGGCTGTATCTGTAGTTATTGGTGGTGTGGTCTTCCAAAATCAAATGACCCTGGAGGGTCCCAAGCTCGTTGCGGCATTAGGCAAGGATCTGGCCAGTCAGCTTGCAGATGGGGGCGCGACGGCGAACATCGACCTTATCAACTCCCTGCCAGCGGGTCCCAAAGCTGCAGCCCAGGAAGCTTTCTATAGGTCGCTGCGAACAATGTGGATCATGGTGAGTCTCAAAATTGGCAATTTTATCTACCCTTTTTAATTTGTCGACTTTTCCAGTACGTTGCTTTCGCCGCAGCTGGCCTTCTCGCTGGCTTCTTTGTGGACGCACATCATCTCAACAAGGAACATGAGGCAGTTTCCCTTGGTCTACACGACGAAAATCGCCGTTCAAATCAAGCCCAGGAGGAACAGGTGGAATTGAATATCACGTGATTTTATACCTTGTCGGCGGCATGTGACATATACCGGTGGCAAGGAATGACATCCAGGAACGTCATCGGGTTTATCACTGAGTAGCAAAAACACTCATCACCTTCAGACGTTCGAATCTTGATTTCCATTTGTCATAATACATCATCTGCTTTCGCTGATCTCGTTTATATCACTCATCAAATCCACTCAACTTGCCTATGCTACTACAGATATAATATCTTTGCACTATTGTCTCTCACTTCAAGGCTATAGTTCCATCTTTCCCAAAATGGCCCTAGCTCAAAGAATCCGACAGCTGCAAGCTTCTACCTCTCTCCCACTATCTGCGACACTTCTGCCTGGTCGCCGATCATACGCTCAAGACTCGACAAAATCCAAGGGTGATAGCAAGTCTTCACAGAAGCCCACCCAGGACTCGGGCGATTGTACCAATCATCCAATACCCTCGAATAAAGCACACCCCACACTTGTCGATGGAAGACAGTCGCCTATGGCAGATAAGAATGGGAAACTGAAAGATGATTTACCAAATGATGTGAAACGGCATAACGCTGAACTTGAGGATCGCTACGACCGGCCGTACAATCATATTTCGGACGATGGGCATGTCGAAAACACGTTTGTGAAGAAATAAGGCTCATTCAAGTCCAACGTTGGAAGTAATTGTGTGGGACTTCCAGGGCAGGGGTAGCTTGGTTTCTAAATATGAATAAATGTTCACCTCTATCCGTGGATGTATATCTATGTATCCATGGATGTCTTTAACCCATTTCAACCCCCAATCTAAAATCAGAAGATTATCGCTGGCCTAGGATCCTTGCACCCTCGTACCGATAGCATAGACGTCTGTTACCTCACCTCAAACCTCGGGACTCTTGATGAAGTTTGTGCTGGTGCTACTAGGTACCATCAGGGCTACCACTCGGGGCTCCCAACCTCGGAAGGTGCAACGCAACCTTGGAAATTTCGAAGGCGTCTCCGCGTACAGCTCAATTTAATAATAGTCACAATTCCAGGTAGCTGACTTCTAACGATGCATACTAAGAATGGTGAGGCATAGGCAAAAAAGAAAAAAGATATCCAATTGACAAGAGTGAGATTCGAACTCACGCCCCGAAATCGAGACACGGATGTGTGGATCAGGTGAACCTGAACCGTGCGCCTTGGACCAACTCGGCCATCTTGCCGTTGCATAAGCTAAGAATCTTGTAATTGGTTACTCGAACCTTAGAGCTCGCTCGAACGGGTCGAATGGAAGAAATGGGAGGAGTTCGCTCAGTTATGAGGTTCCATTTGTTCACCCATCAATTTCCTTCGACTGGTCATCATCAAGACAATGCTATTGGGGATGGTATATCAAATCTGGCGAACTCGGAAGCGTCTTTGACTTACCGTATTGTTAGCGTATCTCTTCATTATTGATAGTAACGTCGGTGCAAAGTTGCCTATGTTTCATTGACCTCCCAGGGTCTGTACGCCGCGGACATAGTGGTCAAATAAATATGCAGACTGTGGGAAAATCGCCGATCCCCACTATGCTGTATACTTTGCGATGCTGCTGATCATCTGGCTATGTACGGAGTACTATCCAGGTGGGGCTGGGGCGGAAACAGTGTGTTCATCAATGAAATTAGACTTGGCGTTCTCCGGTGTGAATCGTACTATGTAGACATGTCTGAGTATCCCAGAGGGAGAACACAAAGAAGCTTCAAAGAATGGAAGGGTTGCGGTAAATGTGTATATTTTCATGCTATTGGAATCCACTGGCATTATCGAATTGTGTATCCACGATACAAGTAAAGACTGTGCACACAATGGATAATACGGAAAGCAGGTCAAGTGCGGTAAACCAACGGAAAGGTGTGAGGCGTTCAAGGACGCCTTAACCGCTAGGCTCTGGGCTGATGTTATAATGTACAGTAGCCTAGAATTATGTATAATAACAATGTGTCGATGCAGTCCACACACGCGCCATATCTGAAACTCTGGAGATCTCTTGCGTCAAACCTGGCCCTGCGAGCCATCTGGCCTCGACAATATCCAGCAAGTTTTCCTGAGTGGCCTGAAGAGGTAGGCGCCCTTTATGGTTCGATATCTAATCATAGATAAAAACAAGGTGCTGCCGACTTATCAACAGATACGCCAGAGAGTTTGAAATGTATATAAAGAATGGTGATTTTGGGGCATATCACGATATTGGCAGGATCTAGACTCGGTCCACAGAACACAGGTCATCCAGTACTTTGGATCGCGTTCACGTGGATTGCGTCATCACCTTCACCGCTTGCATTCTATTGAAAGCTCGGGCTTTGAAGGGGCCACCTATTATTGGCTGTCTCAGCTGAGGTTCCACCCGGTAGGGGCGGAGAAGAGATTCCTGTCGTCGT
The DNA here is from genome assembly GCA_002153405.1 of Mycosphaerella populi pn0402. NCBI lineage: Eukaryota > Fungi > Ascomycota > Dothideomycetes > Mycosphaerellales > Mycosphaerellaceae > Mycosphaerella > Mycosphaerella populi. The sequence goes on from KZ119290.1 coordinate 107,491, forward strand.
CATCGTGAAATCATACACTGCACATACCAGAGTTGACTCTGAGACTGGTTGCTACAACTATTCAGGGGCTCAAGATGTCCCAGAATCCTCCAGGGCCAGTGAAAACCAAAACAACAAAATGAGTTGGAAGATCTCATGCGCACCGAATCCTGTTTTCGTCCCAGAGTCCTGTCATATGGGCAAGATAAATTACAACACGAAAATTTCGCAGTTCCAGGAGGGTGGTACCCGCTTTTTCCATTGTGTTGGATGACGGGGATTGGCCTGAGACGTGGTCTCAGACCCCATCTGTCTCCAGGTTTGACATCGTGCATTGGATGTTTCGTTTCCTGTGGGAATTGACACGGTCCAGTAGTTCTTTCAAAAAAACTCGATTAATTCGAGAAACATGAGAAGGGATGCGAAAATGACGTAGAACAAGGAAACGACTCAGTCGAGGCGGTAGGATCTGTATGGCCGTTCCAGACCTGGATTTTAATTGATTAACTGGTCGCGTTTGGGTATGAGAAGATGGATTGAAGTGTGGGAGGTCCGGCTGCCGCTCCCGATACGGAGTCTCTAACTCGTCGCACGCTGATTGATTGATGGACGGTATTACCCTAGTAATGGAATTAATAATTACTTGACTTGCGTGGAGGTTAGCATGGCACGGTACTAAATACCTGTTCTGTCCGAGCAAATTAGCGGTGGTCTGAGGTACCCGCTACCTTTGCAGACGCGCGCAGGCTGAGTCAGCAATGTAACCATACCAGAACACGCCAGACAGGCCAGCAGCCCCCGCAGAGCCGTTCCTGTGGCGTATTATACTGGTATCGTAGCTGTATTTCCAACCATGGACCCTCTTTTCCATAATTTCCCGCGTTACTTTCGTTATTAATGTTCTTTTCACTCCCTCCAGGGCTAAATTGTCGTCATCCCCCTCCGCCTCTACGTCACTCTCCTTCTTCTCACTTTCCAGACGCTGCAGCCACTTGCGCCCTATACGGATATATCGTGCTTTCTTCGTGTGCGCTTCAACTGACTCTGTACTCGACGACGATCATGTCTGCCGCTGTTGCTCCCAGCGTGTCGACTATGTCGAATTCCTTGGCCGCCATGGATTCTAAGAAAATCTCAACAGAAGGTGAGGAATCGCGTGTCCCTATCTCAAGCCCTTTCCCTGCGGCACCACCATATACATAAAAAATATCAACCACAACCTTCATACCCCTATCACATACAAATTGTATTGTAGGGAGAGTTGCGGATGGGTATATGAAAAGTCATGGTCGGACCCCCCCCTTTTGGTGTGGTAAATCGCCACCGAGGCACCTGATACTTTTAACCAAGCCCTCTTCCGTTGAGATGATCTCACAACTGGCGTCATCGATCATCCACACTGCCCTCTACAATGAAAGCTACTCGATATCGCGGCCCTTCTGGTACCTTTTTTTCCACACGCGCTGCACTTACTTGTTACTGTATCGTCGTCGCATGTATACTAATCCTCGCTCGATAGACTCGCAGGCCGCGTCTTCAGCAGAGAAACCGAATGAGAGCCAGACATCCCTGGCTCCTCCCCCACGACCAGCCGCGACTACCGCCAGTGATACCCCCGACTACTTCAACTCAGTGCATAACCCTTTCTCGCTGGAGCCCAACCCGTTTGAGCAATCTTTCGGCGGCAACTCGGGCGAGACCCCCGGCAAGTCGCTGCTGCCACCTGTCGCAGCCCTAACTTCTCCAGCCCTCGGCGGCTCAAGTTCTGGCGGTGGTTACAACTGGTCCAACTCCCTGCGCTCCGGGCCCTTGAGCCCCGCCATGCTTCCCGGCCCGACTGGTTCTAATGATTACTTCGACAGTATCGGTCGAGGCTTCCCGACTCCCAACGAATCCTCCCTCCGAACGGGTTTGACCCCAGGCGGTGGTGGTTCTATGTTCCCTGCCCCAAGTCCCAACTCACAAGCCTTGCTCCAGCAACTACAGAGTGGTGGCGCAACTCCTTCGACCATCGACTTCCACCGCACTGCGCTGGCCGCAAAGAAAGGCAGCAACGCCAATGGTAATGAACAGGAAGGCGCCGCCGCGACCATGGACGCCAAGGGTGGCCAGCCTGCTACTGCCGAGCAATTCACTCAACACGACGCTGCGGACGCTGCCAACGGTCTCTTTATGCTCGCCAAGGGTGGTCAGAACAATAACATGCAGCAAATGAACCAAAACGCCATGCAAAATGAAACACGCGCCGCAGCCGCCCATCGGTTGTCACAAAACACCAACGGCACCAGCCAAAGCGGAGAAGGCTCAGACGAAGAGGTCGCTAAGCCTGTCGCCAAGGGCAAAGGCAAGAAGAACGCCAAGGCATCTGCCCCCGCAAACAACCGCCGCAAGGCAGACGATATCTCCAAGGGTCCTAACAAGAAGGCCAAGACCTCCACCGAGGCGATGCCGTCTGACATGGACTCCGAAGATGAGGATATGAAGTTGAATACTGGAGGAGACCCCAAGAAGATGACTGATGAGGAAAAGCGACGTAACTTCTTGGAGCGTAACCGGTATGTTGAATTCTATCCACTCACATTCACATTACGACAGGATCGCACTAACTGTCTTAATCTAGTGTTGCCGCCCTGAAGTGCCGTCAGCGTAAGAAGCAATGGTTGGCCAATCTTCAAGCCAAGGTTGAGCTTTTCACTACCGAAAATGATGCTCTCACCGCTACCGTGACCCAACTCCGCGAAGAGATTGTTAACCTTAAGACACTTTTGCTCGCTCACAAGGACTGCCCTGTCTCTCAAGCGCAGGGCATTGGCCCATTAATGATGAATAGTATGTCTGCGGGATTTGAGCACCACGGCTATAACATGCCAGGCGGTATGGGTATGCAGCCAGGTGGGATTCCCGCGCAGGGCATGCGTCGGGCATGAGAATAGACCACGACGTTGCTCCCGCTCGTGGACAAAATTTATTAGTTTTTGCTCGACCGCAGACAGGGCCCAATCTCAAGCTCATTGCTTAGACCCGGCGGCTCATTTTTCATTCCGGAGAATTATCCTTTTTTCTCCTACGGCATTTTTCTTAATGCTTCGGCGAATACTTCCGCTGAGGCTTATGGCATGGGCAGGTGTTTATGATCCACACGACTCGCAATTGAACGGGCTGAACTCGGTGATCTGCACCAAAATGGATTTCATCTAGTATTTGAAAGGCGCGTGATTCTGGCGTCTGAAATTGTCACGGCTAATTCAAGGTTGCTTTTTTTCTGATGGCTCTCTTCTTTTTCTCGCTCACGTTTTCTTCACCAAACTTCCCCGTTGTATTTTTTTCGATTCTTGTCCCCGCATTTCTAATCTTATGTATTCTCCCTGGCCGTGATGGTCTCCCTTTCTTTTCGCTTGTCTAATACTTGGAGGACTCGTGTGTGCTCGTTTTTCAGTCGCTCTCGTTCGAGGTGGACAGGGTTGCTTGTGGAGATACATGAATTCTGGATGGCGTTTGGGTGGTCTTTTGTTTTGTGTCCGATTAGGTTCCTTGAATAGGAGCATTTGAGCTATCGAAAACGTCGCTCTGCACCTCAATTGAAAATTCACCGTTTAGTTCCCTAAATGTACTCTGTACTCCGTAATGCCGTAGTGCAAAGGCTGATAACGGATCGATAAGTGATAAGGCGCGCGTAACAAACAACCCAAACATCACAACACGACCCTCCAGCGCCCGCATGGACTCTTTGTTAGGACCAGATGTTTCGACCGTTGGAATTATTCCTAGAAGCACATATAATTCGAATCAACAACACCAGACAAAATCAAGTCTCGCAGTATACCTCACTTCTGCTTTAAAAAAAAAGCCGACCTTGTTGCCAACCGGGGCGCTCACATATAGCAACCAAGGATCGAACCTTCACGCGAAAAGCTCCAGGAAACCACCACAGCAAGGAAACCACCGTCTCCCATTCGCGGGGGCCAGGGCAGGATAATGTCGACTGCAATACGACAACCTGCTCGCCCACGTCGAATTGACGATGCACTCTCGCAACTTGTTGACTCCCTCACCCCGCCGCTTCCAATCACAGCCCTCCAGGACGAAGACCTCTCCGACGTCGACGAAGCACTCGCAGCAGCTGAAGAACGCCGACACAATGCCCAACTTGATCGCGCTTGGCATACCCTCGATACAAACCCCAATGCCCCTACCGGCCCAGCTGAGACTGCTTCACCAGGTGGCCGTCGCGGCACTATCTCAGACAACGTCAACAACGCCGCCGACCTGATCAAGCGCAAACTGCGTCACGAGCATGCAAGCCCTGAGCTAGCTGTCAAATTCTCCAACATGTACTCTAAGCTTCTCACGCAACCAGTGCTCTCGCAAAAATGGGGCATCCTATACCTCCTTTACAAACTGTCCGACAACTCTGGATACGACCCCAATGCGGAACGCAGTCGAAGCCCGCTGATGGATGATGGGAATCTACAAAGCATGCTAGGTCGAGGAAGGAGTACTGGGCGTCCGGCAGGCCCTCGCCCCATGGACTCGGAAGACGACGAAGGGCCAGCTGTGAGTTCTTCTGCGTCACAGCGACCTCCTCAGCCATCCAAGACTGAACGGCAGAGCACACTGCGAGAGGAATGGGAGGAGGAACTGGCATCATATGAGCGGGAGAAAGAACGCGCGCGGGAGGAAAATGTGTATCGTGCCAGCTTCCACGAGCCGATGGCTGACCGTGGCGCGGACGCCAGGGCTAGGGCGTCGTCGCGACGGCCGTCTACAGCAAAGCCGGGCTTCAATGAGGTTCTTCCCGAGTCAGTCGAGGATAGACTTTTACGAGATCTGCCGTTTAATTTGCAGGGGTTGTCTTCTAAGAATCTGCAATTTGTGTCTGAGACTGCACTCAATTTGCCTGATAATTTGCCTGTGCCTTTGGTCTCGTTGCTGAACTCATTGGCCGAGCCATGTCTTCTGTACAGGGAACTTTCGATATTTACAGAGGGCTCGGAGGGTGGACTTGTAAACCAGAGCTTGCGCGCAGCTATTGCGAATGAGCTGCGTTCGTATCTGGGGCTGGTTGCGACTCTTGAAGCGGAGATTCGTCAGGCGCTTGTTGCCATTGGTGATGCGAGCAATATCAAAGGCGTGAGCAAAGGCGGGGTCACTCTAAAGCGATGTATGGTATGGACGAGGGATGCTACGATGGCGCTCCGATTGATGAGTATGATTGTGGAAGAGTCACGAGGTAAGCCTTCCGTGATATGTGACATTTGGTCTCTATGGTGCTGATTCTTGTTTGTAGACAAGAAGGGAGGTCAATTGATCTCACTTATCCACGGATACTCCTCGTCGCATGGTGACCCTTTTGTAGGCGCGTTTGCTGAAAAGCTTCTAGCGCATGTGACCCAGCCTTTCTATGATATGCTGTGGTCATGGATCTACGATGGTGAGCTGTCTGATCCGTACCAAGAATTCTTCGTTGCAGAACCACCACCGGAGCATTACACTGAAGATCCAAGGCGTTTTGCATCGAGTGTTTGGGAATCCAAATATAAGCTTGATGATAACATGCTTCCATCGATCATTACCCAGGATTTCGCCAAGAAAGTGTTTCTCATTGGTAAATCCCTGAACTTTATTCGGTATGGGTGTGGTGATTCCGCTTGGGTAGAAGCATATTCTAAGGAGACATCGAAAGAACTCCGATATGGCGACACCGCAACTCTCGAGACTTCTATTGATGAGGCCTACAAGACTACCATGGAGCGACTGACACACCTCATGGACACGAAGTTCAAGCTCTATGACCATTTACGGGCATTAAAGAAGTATCTTCTCCTTGGCCAAGGGGACTTCATTGCCTTGTTGATGGAATCTCTCGCCACCAATCTAGATCGTCCTGCAAACTCACAGTATCGACACACCCTAACTGCACAGCTGGAACATGCCATCCGCGCATCGAACGCGCAATATGACCCCCCAGACGTGCTTAGGCGGCTGGACGCTCGCATGCTTGAATTCAGCCACGGTGAAATCGGCTGGGACTGTTTCACCCTAGAATATAAGATTGATGCCCCTGTTGATGTGGTTATTACCCCATATGGCTCTACCCAATATCTCAAAGTCTTTAATTTCCTCTGGCGGGTTAAGCGGGTCGAATTTGCACTAAACACGACCTGGCGACGCTGTATGACCGGTGCACGAGGTGTGTTAGCCAATGTGGACGATAAGGTCGGCCCAGATTGGAAGCACGCACGCTGTGTCACCGCTGAGATGATACATTTTGTCAATCAACTGCAGTTCTACATCCTTTTTGAGGTGATAGAGTCTAGCTGGGATACCCTGCAAACGGCTATCTCCAAGCCAGGCTGTACATTAGACGACCTAATCGAGGCACACAGGGTTTATCTTGACTCTATCACGCACAAAGGTCTGTTGGGATCTGCCTCCTCGCGCCACGGCATGTCCACATCCACCTCTACCAAAGGCCCCGAAGAAAGTTTCCTCAGCCAGCTCCATCAAATCCTCAAAATCATGCTCGCCTACAAAGACGCCGTCGATGGCCTGTACTCGTTCTCTGTCGCCGAGTTCACTCGCCGACAGGAACTCAGCGCAAAGATCGAAACCCGCACCGCCCAAGGCCGATGGGGCGTCACTGAACGCGACATTCTTCCCCGCCGCACCAATAGTCGCGGCAACACCTCCACACCAGACCTTAGACCGGCAAGCGCTGGCCCAGACGGTGGTTTTGACACTCCACTCTCTATGTCCACCCAGGGATTGGCAGCCGACGACCACATGCTTACATCGCTCCGTACGCGTCTGCACGATCTCTCTGCTGATTTCCGCTCACGCCTGAATATCCTCCTGGGCGACTTGGCTTACCAGCCTGATATCGACATGCGTTTCTTGGGTGTCGTCATGAACTTCAATGATGTATATGAGCCGGTAAAGCCTCGCCGGCGTACTGCTGCGCCTAGTTCTAGGGACAAAGAGAAGGAGCGAGAACGTGAACGTGAACGTGAACGTGCGAAGCGCAAAGCTGCCGCAACGTCTGGCACCGGCTCCAATGCTACTGGATCTGGTACAGAAGGCAGTGTTCCTAAAGAAGCGAGGAGAGAGCGAAACAATGCGCCGGAATAACTACCATGGAAAGACAGAATTCCTTATTTTCGCTAAGGCGAGATTCAGGCTTCGAGATTTCGATAAATACCCTTTAATGCGAGACGAATCTATGATCCTTCCAAGTCTTACAAACTACCCATGGTATTAAAGACCCTATTGGAAGCCATACAATTCCTTTGGAGGTACTTGTTAGTCGGATTAAGTTGCTAGCTCTATATTTACCAAGTAGATTAACGTCCTTATCAGGCGTGGCCCAGAAGTCTCTTATCGAAGCCGCCCGGCAGAAAAAAAAAGTCGTCAGCCTTCGGACGCCGTAGTGTCGCAGCCCTGACCCATTGGCAACTTCTCCCATTGAAATCGCAAATTGACGGAGAGTGTGTCATTGTATCATATATTCCAGGCTCTTGTGAGCTCTTTATACCATCGTCAATATGGGCAAAAGTGATTCTTCAAAGTCGCCTCGGTTAGAGAAAGCAGACCGCTCGAAACGCAAACTCGCCCAAGACGCGGCCGACGAGGACATTGACATGGCCGACCAGTCTTCAATGAAAAAGGACGATGGGATTAAAGACAAAAAGAAGCGAAAGACAGTATCCAGCGAGCGAGACGGGGATGATGTGGCTACGAAAAAGAAGCGACGACACAGCAAAGCGCGAGACAGCAGCGACGACGAAGACAAAAAACCACTCGCCGAGCAAGTGAAAAAGAACAAAAAGTCAAAAAAGAGAGTATCTTTCGGTACTGGCACTAAAGTCAACGATGGCTCGCAGTCCAGCGATAGCTCCGACGAGGCAGACAATGAGGCCGATGCCGATGACAGCAGCGACACAGTAACGCATACCGAGGACTCTGAGGCACGCTCGGATAACGAGAAAGCACTAGAGGAAATGCGCAAGCGCAAGCGCGAGAAAAAGAAGGAGCGCAAGAACAAACCTGCAAACCCAACGCCTGCCCACCATATCCACGAAACCCCCATCTTGTCGTACTTGTCGCACTACTATCGTGACCGTGCCTCGTGGAAATTCCAGAAAAATCGCGAGACACACCTCTTCAAACACCTCTACTCCACAGAGCATGTTCCTGCGCTGTATAATGCGCCGCTCTTGACATACTTGCATGGGCTTAAGGGCGATGCTGCAAAGGCACGGCTGAGGGATGCGGCTATAGAGGTTGCGAAGGCCGACGTCGAGGCTGATGAGAAGAAGGGGGAAAATGATACCGAGTATCAAGAGGCTATCGAGGCGTTCAGGACTGCTTTACCTACTGGAAGTGAACAACTAAATTCTGCTGGATCGGCAGAAGGTTTTAGCCCCGAAAAGCAGATGCGTCTTCAAAAACGGCTACGCGCCGAGCTTATCTACTTTGCGGTCACGGCTGAGTTGTTTAGCATGGAGTCCGCAGTACCGAAGAACGTGGCTCCTAAGCCCGAGCCGGTTAATAAGAAGAGAAAGAACCGGACAGCTGTCATTGACATCTCAAGCAGCAGTGAAGATGAGACGTCTAGCTCTGGTTCTAGTGACGATGACACTTCAAGTTCTGATTCCAGCGACAGCGACAACGATGACGCCCCTGCTGTTATTCCGTCAGGCAAGGAGGAGACCGGTGAGAATGATGCTTCTTCATCTAAAAGCAGCAGCAGCGAGGATGACTCCCCTGGCCCTGCTGCTACTCCAAAGAAAGAACTGTCGAAGAAAGAAAAGATGAAAGAGAAGAAGAAAGAGGAGAAGAAGTTGAAGAAGCAGAGTGCGCAGTCTGCTCCGCCTGCCGCAGCCAAAAACAAGAAGACACAGAAGCGGAAGCTTCGAACTGCCCAAATCGAGATATCTAGCAGTGAGAGTGACAGCGATTGAGCATCTTGAAGCATCGGCAGGATTACTTTGTTCTTCTGAGGTTCTCAGATTAAGTATTGGTCTTCATCATTTGCATATAAGATACCATGGCATACATGAACATGTATTTGTTGTCCCAATTCGTTTTCATTTAGTAGTAGAGCTATCATATCGTCCATCTTAGTGGTAGGAAGGCTCAGTACAACGTCTCATACCTAGGTAAAAGCAAATGAATACAAAGACATGAAAAGGAAATCCCGAAACTGGCAGCCTCGTCACCCCTGGCTACTTTTATACCATGTCTAGACACAACTTAAACCAGGATGGATCTCCATGTATTTTGAGAGAACCTCGTGAAAAGACCCAGGCTAACGGCCAGTGAGACCTTTGACTGTATCAGTGGCATCTCTCATATAACCCCCAGCAACAATTTCTCCACATAGTATTTCTGTCTTTCCAGGACTGTACTTTTCCAGACTAGAGGATCACCAGATACTTCTCCAATGGTCAACTGGCGAATGTCGGGGAGAGCTACACCGCCTTTGGGTGACCCAAGCTCAAAGCTCCAGCTCACTAGGCATCGGCTGGCACGCGTCACTGGCCATTCTCTCCATCCACCTCTACTCTCCCTTCTCCTCCCCGCTCCTGCAACCTCTCTTCCTCTTCGAAACCACCTTAGACACCGCTATCATGTCTGGTATGATAATTATAGGCCCAGGGCTGCCCAAGCCTCATGAGATCCCGGCTGACCTTCATCTTCTCCGCAGCAGGTTACGACAGACATATCACTATCTTCTCCGACCAGACCAGGGTCGATTGTATCAAGTCGGTAAGTGCAGAATCACTCGCCGAGCCTGTGAACCCGAATCGCCCGCAGACTACAAAATACGGGCCCGCGATGACGATCAACGTTCGCTAACATTGAATGCGCTCTAGAATATGCCTTCAAGGCCATCACCTCGGCCAATATCACATCTATCGGCGTGAGGGGGAAAGACTGCGCTGTCGTCCTCTCTCAAAAGAAAGTTGCTGTAAGTAATGCAAAGCAGACCCTAGCGCCAAGCACTGGCCATATATTAACACCACCTCTTCTCCAGGACAAACTCATCGATCCATCCTCTGTGTCACACATCTTCAAGATCTCGCCCTCTGTGGGTTGCGTCATGACCGGTTCCATTGCAGATGCCCGGGCTTCTGTAGATCGGGCCCGTGGCGAAGCGGCCGAATTCCGATACAAGTTTGGATATGAGATGCCCTGTGACGTTCTGGCGAAGCGATTGGCGAACATCAATCAAGTCTACACACAGCGAGTGAGTAATCTCCTTCTTTGATCTTTCATGGAATGAGGATTAGGATCCACTCTCATTGACGGTCCCCCACTTCCGTGATACCAACCACGACGTTACTAATACGAACCGGTCCTGCAGGCTTACATGCGGCCACTAGGTGTGGCTACTACCCTGATCTCTGTTGATGATGAGAATGGACCGTCACTGTACAAGTGTGACCCAGCGGGCTATTACGTCGGGTACAAGGCGACTGCTTCCGGTCCCAAGCAACAGGAGGCGCTAAATCACCTTGAGAAGAAGCTGAAGAACAAGGATGCCGCCCCCGGAAACTGGGAAGAAGTGGTGGAGCTAGGTATCACAGCTCTCAGCAATGTGCTGAGTGTTGACTTTAAGAAGCATGAATTGGAGATCGGTATCGTCGGTGGTCCAAAGGCTGAGGGCGAGGGCACAACCACGGAGTTCCGTGCCCTGACAGAGGAGGAGATTGATGAGCGGTTGCAGGCCATAGCAGAGAAAGACTAAGCATGTCTTTCCCTGTAGGAGCTACGAGAAATGTGCAGTTTCAAAAGGTCGACCGAACAGCTCCGGCCTCGGATACGTGTGCAATTGGATTATTTCTTTTTTTTTTTTTTCTTTAGAGAAAGAGAGCATGACGAATGATCGAATCAATTGGTTCCTTCCACAGCCGTTAGTTTTCCAATAATGATCCTTATGTGTAGAACCTTCTTGGGATCTGCCGACATTGGCGTTCCCCATCACCCCTGCAGAACGTTGAGCTGCGATGGCTGGCGTAGGGGACATCAATTTAGCAAAATAGTGGGTCGATGGTCGATCAACCTGAAGAATTTTTGCCACTGGTAACATGCGATGGATCACAAAACGCATGGTCTTTCATCTTTCATAGATGTTCTCTGTTCTGTTAATAGTTCAGCTCCGGGTAAGAACGCCACAATGTGGCTCTGCTGGCAACGTGGCTGGGGCGTAACCCTGAAAAAAAATAAATCCAGCTGAGGGCTTGTGGGGTCCAGTTCGCGCGTCCCCCCGAACTATAGGCATTCTAGATTGTTTTGGGCCTTCGAGATTGGAGGTATGTTCTTGTCCGAGATCTGCCATGATCTGGTGTCAGTGCAGACCCACTGGAGTGACCCTTGTGTAGTCCACGAGGAATATGCTGTTTATTCGTCCCCCCACTACGGGGAGGTACCCAGAGCGTTCGGCGTGTTGGCTCCTGCAGCTGCCAATCAAAGACTGCAAGTGCCCTGGTTCTTGTCAAAACTAAATCGTCCAGAAACCTAATCTCGCGAAGTACTCCACTCTCTATCCTATTTTTCAGAATAAACCCTGAAGAGTTACCATGTGGTATTCACAGTCCCTATCTAAGTATCCAAGAATGCTCTTTTTTCTCTCTCTCTCTAGATCATTCGGGTACTCTGAGATCATATTTTCTGATGCTTATTTTCAAAACCGGCCATCTTACTCTGTATATGAGCTGTGTGGGTTGGGGCTTTGCAGGTGGACGGCAACCGTTGGGGATTCGGGAGCTATCGCCTGGGCCCGCGCGCAAGTTGCATCCAGCTGCACTTGTCCTTCCCCCCGTTCCTGGTTGTGCTCTGCTCACCGTTTATTGGTGCAAGCAAATACTGTCTGTTGATCTTCCATTCGTCTCCGCTGTCATCCATTCCCTCTGCTTTTTTTTTTTTTTTGCTTTTTTTGCTTTTCCTTTTTTCTCATGTCCCTCTAATCCCTTTTCGAATTTTATACATTTTACATTATCATAATCTGCCAATGAGATCCCCCTACTGCGAATCCCTTTTCCAAAAGGTCAATCTCCACGTCGGCTCTTCTCATATATGGGGTATGGGAGATGACGCTGCATCCGCACACTTTCGTTTCACACTTATAAAGACTCTTAGCCTCGTCTCCTCCATATCTTCGAACATCGAGCCTCTTTCGTTTTCTTTTCTTCGCATCTTGGTTCTTGACCCTGCACTAATACGTTCTTCTATTCTATTTCGCAATTGGTTCCTTCTTCTATTGATGTCATCGTCTTTTTCTCTCCACGCCTCTCTCCGCATCTTTCTCTCGTTGACCCTAAACTTACTTATTTTCTAATATTTCTTCATCTTCAATTACTCCAAATGGGGGACAGACGTAAGCAGTGAAGACCTAGAAACCCAATTGATCAATATTTACGTCACTAGAATGCTGATCAACACGTGCGACGAATAGTCAACGAGGCCCGCGCGATGCGAGTGGCCGAACTTGTCAACGATTATCGCACCCTAATGCTTCACATCTCCCAACAAAACATTGCATCAAGGCCCGAGGAATATAATGAACAGGGGTTTGTGGTGGTTCGGGATTGCCAGGCGGCTGCTCAGCGGTTAATGGCTGCGAACTACTTTCCAGCGCCTGTGGTGGGACACAATAGCGCAGAGACCGAGAAAGCGGAATTGCAAAGGTATGTTCTTCAGGGATGGTAATTGAGAACCAAGAGCACAATCACTGATCTATAATTGCTCAACTCTCTAGAGTTATTATCGATAGCAGTGCCCGCCGGTTCCAGGCTCACAAAATCTACCTCCGTGCCGCTGCCGCTCGACGATGGGCTATGGCTCGGGAAAGTGCCCTACGTGGCCAAACGTCCACCGCACATCAAGCCACTGCGTTAAAAGATGCAAGCACTAGGCTCCAGCAAGAGCTAGCGCGCATCACGGATCAACACGTTATTTCTGATCTTCGGACCGCAGACCTGCGGGCAGGTCATTGGGTTGATGATGACCCATCGCTTGATGTGGTGCTTCGTTGGCTCCAGGGTCGGCAATAACAAGCTGGTAGATTGGCTTCGAATGCCTAAGCAATCAACGACTCCTTCGGCATGGCTACTTCCTAATTACTGCCCCAATCGAGGGGCCTGTGTGGGATGGGCATGCGGGGGACTTTTCCGCACCGGCACTCTAGGCGGGTACAGCGCGGGTCGCAATTATGGGAAGTAAACTAACTAGTGGGAAAAAAACGAAAGAAAAAAAAAAAAAACAAGAAAAAACAAGGAAAAGTATGTCTGGTTTTCTTCCATTGAGCATGGCGAAGATATCCCCTCTTGTTACAGAACTTTGATGTTTCTTTGGCTTCTTATCTTCTGCATTATTCTCTGGCGCTACTGTCGTTATGGTTGTGTGTAAAACATAGGAGGCGAATGACTATTTAGGTGGCCCTCCTGGCGAGGGCTTACAATTCAATTATTATGGTTAATGATGAACTGTTCATGTCCCCATCCGCCTCAATCTAAATTTCCGAATGACCCAAAAGTCTGAGATTTTGCTTTGAACGGAGATAAACCCGGTGGATGCACAATAACCCACAATAGAATGGACCTAGGCCTTTTCCCGCTATTCTGGAAAGTCTCCATATACTGAGGAAAGTGCGAAGTATCTACTGCATATTGCACATGGAAAGATCATGTACGAAGTACGGTACAGAATGGGTTATATCCACTCATCCCGGCAAGGTGGTGAACTAGCTCGATTGTGTCACAATCTAAAGTCCAAGAAGGGCTTAGCCCAAGGGGAACTAAAATCCCAACAAACGAAGAGTCGTACTTGGATAAGCTCTATTCGCTAATCGACCCTAGCTCGACCCCGCGATTGGGACCCGCATAGACCGGTGATCCAGACACCTGGGCCCCGAGGCAGACAATGGCAGCTGAAAGACAGTAAGGACTGCCCCCAGTAGCGTCATGCACACTCCATAGATACTGGTAGCTCCCTCTGTGTCCCCACCCTGTTTACATTGTCACTTCTATCTTCATATCTTCATGTAAAAATTGCCGCTGCAGACGGTCTGAGCCCTGTACATCTGGCGGGATCGCTTCTAACGGAACCTGCATGAGAACGCATTGGGGAAGGTCTCCACGAACTCACAGCAAATAAGGATACAACCCTCGGAACTATGGCATCTATGCTCCACTCGGCGGGTTGAATAATTCTAGTCGGACGAGTCGGCATAGGGAAAAAGTTCATTTATCGTAATTGGTCCCAGATAGATTGGATCTTGCATGTGGATCCGGGGCTAAAGCCATTAGTTTGCCCAGCGCTGTGCCAATCGGCGGCCAGATCGGGCGCTTGTCGGGTCCCTGTTCAGCTGAGGTGTGTCGTTGGTGCCCCAGGGGACAAGGAGAGAAAAATTTTCTGCCATGTCTTCAAGGATCTCTCTTTACCCCTGTTCTAGTCGATATGTCCCAGGGTGGATTTTGAATCCACTCCTCGGAAATATTCCTGACCTCTTGAGGCTTTCTCTTGTGTTTTCCTGCTGCCTCAGGAATGTGATCGACATCAACGGTGCACTAACCACCGCTAATACTGTATGCAGGTTTTAGGGTTTCAGTTTGCGCATTCTGCTTAGCCCCGTTCCAGGCTCGAGTCACGCCAGCTTTTCCTATTCGTCGTGTCGCGTGTTTCACAATGCTTGATAATCCTGACGAGAGGGACCTTCCATTTTCGATGTGGCTTTTCCCTGAAGGTGATACCATTGCGTGTCTTTGACGTGTTCCACTTGCAGTGTCATACTCATGGCGTCTCCGGCACGCTGAACGCGCATTTTAAGAAGATGAATAGTTCCGGCCATGATTGAACTTTGAGTGCTCGCTGGACTATGAATTATCTTAGAGGCTCTTTAGTACTGTCATCTTGAAATTTCCAAGGTTTGTCTGGGTCTTGTCAAGGGACTTAGCATATAGTTAGTACTCCGTAGAATGAAGGCAAATTATCGAACTAAAACCCAAGATACTAGTTCGCTGTTACTAGTATTGACTTTATTATTTTAGGTGAACCTAATCTAAAATTCGCCTGTTAGTACTTCAGTGCTTTTCAAAGATTAATAGCACAACATATATCGTGTCTGCGAGTCTTCTGTAGGGGTTTGTGTTCAAATCCTGTAAGGTAATTGATACCCTCAACCTTTGAATGTTCAAGTAAGTCCATTTTGGCTAGTCTTGTTAGCCTCGGGCTGACGTGAAATCCCTTGAATATATTGTAAAACCATTTCTCTCCGAAATATATCAATGATGTGTTCATGTCACAGGGTAGTTTCAAAGAATTCTCTAACGATCCACGCATGTTCATCCATCCATAGGCTATTGACTTTCAGCCGATATAGCCCAGATCAGATTGGGAGACTTCCTATTATATCAGAGCAAATAACATATTATATCTAGTCTCCAAGATAAAAAAAACAAAAGCAATTTGAGAACTGACATCGACCTGAATGGTGATCCACATTTACTGCACCATGACTTCAAGCCTGTAGTACAGAAGCCCTTTGCCGATGGAGCAGTACACAGCACGATTTTGTCTTGCATACCCAGAATCTATCGTACGGACACACCGATATGAGAGTCAAGCTCACCCTCTCGAGGCCGATTGTAAATGCCGCCAAAGCGGCACTAGCCACAACACAGCCACTGGATGTCAGCCAATGAAAGAGCAACCAACGCTGTTATTTTTAACTACTGCAGAGCTTCATCCACTAAGTATTAGGCTGCGACATTAGGTACCCCGCCATAAAAGCACCCAAGCTTCAATCTCCAGGTTTTTTCGTATCGGAAACTCACGGCTTGACATTAACTTCGATCGTGGCCCTACGTCGCGTTGTGTGTCTTGCCGTGTTTACTGGCCTCGTGGCTCTGTTTGCGCAACATCTGAACCTTTACCTGCTTGGTTGTACTACCCCACCTTCCGCAGTGATGTCAAGATCCGTGGCTTACTTTGTCAACTGGGTATGTCGATTTTATCTGCTTATCAATTAGAGATAAACACTATTTCCATGGCCCTTCTACTGTATTTATACCCCATTGGAAGCATATCGGTACTGACGCATCCCAGGCAATTTATGGCCGCAACCACAACCCCCAAGATCTTCCTGCGGATAAATTGACCCATATTCTCTATGCATTTGCCAATGTTCGCCCAGAGAGCGGTGAGGTGTATGCGAATTGCCCATGAATTGACCGTTCCAAGGTTCCTTCCAGACGCTAAACAAACTAATAGATACCTGACCGACAGCTGGTCCGACGTCGAGAAGCACTACCCCAGTGATTCATGGCATGATACTGGCAACAATGTCTACGGATGTGCCAAACAGTTGTTCCTTCTCAAGAAACAGAATCGCAAGCTGAAGGTCTTGCTGTCCATCGGTGGATGGACCTACTCTTCGAACTTTGCACAGCCTGCAAGTTCGGATGCAGGACGAGCCAAGTTTGCTGAGACAGCAACACGATTAGTCCTTGACCTGGGATTTGATGGTAATCCAACCACCTCACCCCTTATCGAAGATACCGCTTTGGACTGACCACTTTGGACTACAGGAATTGACATTGATTGGGAGTATCCTCAGGGTAAGACTTCCACAAAATGGAACATCATTACCGGCATAGAACTGCAGACTGACACGCCTCGATAGATGACAAACAGGCCCAGGATCTGGTACACTTGCTCCAAGCCTGCCGAGAAGTAAGGGCGCATCTCCCTGTACAGCAGTTACTAAAACTCTGAAACTAACCTCTCACGCCACAGAGCCTCGACCGCGCGGCCGGTGCGGGCCGGAAGTTCTATCTAACCATCGCCTGCCCTGCAGGTCCGAGCAACTTCACAAAACTTCGCATCCCGCAGATGACGCCTTTGCTGGACTTCTATAACCTGATGGCCTACGACTACGCTGGTAGCTGGGACCAGCATGCAGGCCATCAGGCAAACACCTTCCCATCCAGCGATAGTCCCACCTCTACACCTTTCTCCACCCACGCCGCGCTGGACCACTATATTAATGTTGGGGGTGTTCCACCTTCTAAGATCGTCGTGGGCATGCCGCTGTACGGCCGTGCGTTCGAGAATACGGATGGCCCGGGTGCCCCATTCTCAGGTGTCGGCGAGGGGAGCTGGGAGAATGGTGTCTGGGATTACAAGGCACTGCCCAGACCTGGCGCGAGTGAGAATTTCGATGCGGCTACTGGGGCATCGTGGTGCTACGACGCCGGGTCACGCAGGATGGTCTCGTATGACACGGTTCAGGCTGGCCGTGAAAAAGCCGAATTTATTAAGCAGCGCCAGCTTGGTGGTGGTATGTGGTGGGAGAGTAGCGGTGACAAGGGCGGCAGAGTGGCGAATCCAAATGATGGTAGTCTGATTGGTGTCTTTGTTGATACTGTTGGTGGCGTGGGGGGCCTTGATCAGTCTCCCAACGCGATAGATTTTCCTGAAAGTAAGTACGATAACATTCGTTCTTCGATGTCCTAGATCCTGCACCAGGTTTCGCGCAACGACAGCGGGGTCGGTCATGAGATAGGGTTTGAGGGTGGCTCCCCATACTTGGGCTAATCCTCCCGAGATCTTGTCTCACATTCTTACACATCAACTATACGAGCAAATATGGCTCTTAACCTTACGATAAGAATCAATATTGGCAGGTGCCGAATTTTTATCATTTTTCTTTTTCGTCTCAGTACAGACAATAGTGCTCATAAACCGTCACATCCACCGTGAGATAACAATATTCCTGCCCTAGTGCAGCTTTTACGCCATACCCGAACTCAAATAAATTCCCCCACGGTCAGACTTTGTCCATCTATTTGGACTCGTCGAAGACGTAGGTCAGGTGGCACTTTCCACAGTACTGGCGATTGTGCAT
>KZ119291.1:147-26606 GCA_002153405.1 Mycosphaerella populi pn0402
GAATGACGTTGGAGGTGGGTGAGAGGCCCTGCTCAGTGACGATCTTGTTGGCGATCTCGTCAACGAGAGACTCGAGACCGATCACATCGCAGATACGGTGGCACTCGTTCCGAATGGGAGTGCTGATCTTGCCAATGGAGTTGATGAACTCCACACCCATCATCCACTCGGCGGGTGTTAGCTCGACCTCACGAGCAAAGTCGTGGATATGGCGGATGAGCGAGCCCAAGATCACACGAGCACGCTCGGGGGTCTTGGGGCCCATGGCATTCACCACATAGGGTGTGAAGTTAGGGTCGAAGCGGGGGTTGGTAGACATGGTGATCGAGTATGTAGATAGTAGTGCGTAGATAAGAAGTGTGTATAGAGATGTTCGTGTTCACCGATGGAAGAAGAAAAGAGCCGAGGGGATGGGGCAGACCCTTTATAAGAAAGAGGCTTTAGCATTTACCCCGGACAGAGGGTCCTGTGAAAGCGTGTGGATTTGCAATTGTGAAGCTGTAAAACCTACCCCGGACCGCAGGGTCGGCAAGGCGGCGACCAACTCGGCAGCAACACAAGATCAACTCCCGGCAGTCGGGACTGCGCTTTCTCAGTGCCGGATGCAGCCCTCTTTGCCACCAAGCCCTGCGACTGCCATGATTGGCCGTTACTGGCCCAGTGCTCTTGAAGACTCGGCCACTCACAGCCCAAGCCCGCGGATCGCAGCCGCAGACGTTAATGGCAAAACGCATCTCGCGGGGAGTCGCCGGCAGCTGTTTGTTGCCGCTCTCTGGTGCCGGATAAGCTCCCCGCACTGGAGAAGAGGATAAAAACTTCTGCGCGCGTCTATACTCTGTATCCTGATCTCGGTAGCCAGCATCGAATGATCCGTTCGTTCTTGTCGAGGCCTTGCACCTTGCATCAATCCGGCCTACGTTCCTTTTCGCAAACCTCCGCCGCAGCCATGAAGCACCATTTGATGATCGGCACGTGGACAGCCCCCGGGCGCATCTACACGGTGCAATTCGACGATGAAGCTCTAACGTTGGAGCTGGTCAAGAAGACCGAGATTCCTGAGGCGGAACCAATCTCATGGATGACTTTCTCCCACGACAAGAAGGCCATCTACGGCGCCGCAATGAAGAAGTGGAATAGCTTCGCCGTCAACAGCCCCACCGAGATTGTGCACCAAGCATCACACCCGGTGGCCGGTCACGGTATGCATGGCAATCGCATTTACAACTCTTCTCGCGAGTCATTTTGATCTGATAATCGCATCTACGAAACAGAGCTTGCCGCCAGCGCCGATACCAACACTCGGGCAATTTTCGTACTAGCCGCCCACAAGCCCCCGTACAATGTATATGGCAACCCATTCTACAAATACGCAGGATATGGAAATGTCTTCTCCGTTAAGCCGAACGGTGCCCTTGAGGCCAATGTCCAAAACTACCCCTATGACGAAAACACCGGTATCCACGGCATGGTCTTCGACCCCACCGAGACCTATCTCTACTCCGCAGACCTGCAAGCCAACAAGATCTGGACTCACAAGAAGGATGCACACACCGGCCAACTGGAGCTGCTGGACTGCCTGGAGGCCCCAGACCCCGGCGACCACCCTCGCTGGGTCGAAATTCACCCTAGCGGAAAATATCTGTACGCGCTGATGGAGGCCGGAAACCGGTTGGCAGTCTACGTGATCGATGAGCGCACCCACAAACCCGTCTTCACACATATCACCTATCCATTACTCCCATCCGGTTCGCGACTAATCAATAGCCCCAATAAATACATCGCATAGCTAACCTTGCATCTAGGATTACCCCCGCGCAACAAGTACCGCGGTGATGTGACCTTCACCACTCGCAGCGGCGAGTACCTCTTCGCAACCACGCGGTCCAACCACTTCGATGTTACCGGATACATTACAGCATTTAAGCTCGGGCCGTCCGGCGAAATCGAGCGCCAGATCTTCATTAACCCCACCTCGACCAGTGGCGGTCACTCCAACGCCGTTAGTCCCGCGGATTTCAGCGATGAGTGGCTCGCACTTTGCGATGACCAATTGGGCTTTGTGGAGATCTACCGCTTCCGTGATGAGAAGCTGGCTCGTGTTGCACGGGTGGATATTCCCGAGCAAGGATTCGGTATGAACGCCATCTGGTATGATTAAAACGAGTAATACTACGAAGAAACCTTTGAACAGGTGCACGAACAGAAGAAGGAACTTTGAAAAGTTTTAGAACATTATAGAATGAGCTATAAAAATACATAAGAAATAATAATATATGATTCTATAAGCTTGTAATAAACGGAACCGGCTGTCCCAAACGCGAACTTTAGCCCTAAAAAAACCCCCCTCAAACTGGCTGCTGAAACTCGTGTGTACTGCTCTGAGAGATATTCCGATGCACCGAGATCCCATTCGAAAAAACCGACTCATCAAAACCCCCATGATTGGGCGAATAGCAGCATCGCGTATTAGACGCGGAAGGACAATTCTCCGGCGACGGTGCATTCAACTCCGTCGTCATCGGATCACCTAGATCTGCCCGGCTGAACGTGAGCTTCCGCCATAGCGTCCTAAACTGGACGCCCGTTTGTGCGCTTCTACCTTCCAGGGCTATCCCAGCCCAGACGGACGAGAGGGGCAGGGAAATAGTGACTAGAGTGGTGGTGTTTGAACCAATTTCAGGGACGTCGATGAAGAATTGGAGGATGATGATTATAACAGGCACGATGAGGGTTTGGCAGCCGCAGACGAAGATTACTTTCATAGGTCTGCAGTTTCGGATGCCCATTTTGCGCTGGAGGAAGATTGCGTAGCCGAGTTTTGCGACAAAGACGCCGGAGAAGATGCAGATGCTGACGGAGAAGGCTATCAGGGCTGCGACTTCGAGCCATTCGAGGTAGTCTGTCCAGTCTGAGACTTCGAGGACTTCTTTGATGTTTTCCACTGTGATGATCATGCGGAATATGATGGGGGCAAGAGATATGCTGCTGGATAGGAGGACGAGCGCTTGTCTTTTTCGTCGGCGGAGGGTTGAGAAAACGGTTTGGACTTGCAGGGCGAGGGAGATTTCGATGCAGATGACGAGGCAGGTCTCGGAGATGATGGCAACGACTGATATTATGAAGGCTCCTTTTCCAATGTTTGTGTAATCGTAGGCAAAGTATGGGTAAATTTCCTCCAGGGGGGTTGTTAGATGGAGGATTTGAAACAATAAGCGAAGGTCATTAAATAGTAGGGCGAGTACATTCAGGACGAAGACGAAGGTGGTACGCTTCTCCTGGCGAGTCAAGAGTGGGAGGATCACGGTCAGAACCAACGATGCCCCGAGCTGGGTTGCGTAGTTGATACAAAGTATTTCATCATAACGAAGAAATGACTGTAACGTTGGAAGTGGAATGATTATCTTCGCGTGATTCCTATCGTAGAGAGTGACATTCTGGTTGTAGGGGTCAAACTTTGATGAATCCATCGTTCTTGTCAAGTTCTATTGGCTTGGGAGGAGCTATAAGCCCGATATTGGCTGTATGATAGTCATATGGAGGAATGAGGAAATGAAGAAACTCAGAGTATGCAACATATCTTCTAATCGAATTATAACTGAGCTTGTAGCCCTGTCTCCGCTTCTGGGCAATAAGCACCTGTGGAGAGGGCAAGCCAAGGGTCACAGAAAAGGAAAAAGCTCAGCCAGGCAAATGTAACGGTAAGCAGGAATGACAAGGGTATTAAAGCAGAGATGAAAATTTCATGTGTGTCAACAACAAAGAAGACGAGGTGATCGACGGCAATTATAGACGCCACAGCACTTCCCTGCTAAGAGTGAGGCTCGGTGAACTTTGGCAGAGTATTTATTGTGCGAAGACTTATTCAACTTCTGAAAAGCTAGATCTCAAAATTTTACTGACTCTCCTTGTTTCTTGTTATCTTTGGAATATATAAAATGGGAATGTTGCTACTGAAGTGTTCCAATGATGTACAGCAGGGGGTCTTGCGGACTGAACAAAGAACTGCAGTTGCCGGCATTCTAGATCATCGGATGCCTGTTACACTTAGAATAGACTAGAAGCTCTTACATCCGAAGGGCTCTCATTCGTGATTTCGGGCATGGGAGCTCCTGTCGGCCTTTACAGATGCATGGTCATTTTGCGCTGGTGTTGCCCAGTCCTTTGATATCCAAGACGCAACGTGGTCTGCTCCTCACGCAAAGCCATCGACTATGACCTACGCATGATAGCGAAAGAAAACCTCTCATACGGTGGTGATCATTACATTCATTTAACAAGCTGGTAGATATCGTCATGTTCATGGTTAAATTGGCCAAGGATTAGGGTAGGAATGGGACATGCACTTATACTAGTTGTCCACATCATGGTCGATAATCAGACCGCCATCTCCTTGGTCATCATTTTCATTTTCCCCAGGAAGAAGAAAGCCTCCGCCATGGTCAGCAGGGTTATGCTCAGTCTCGTCGAAGTAACCCCCATCCTTATGAAGAGATTCCTCTGGATCCTTCTCATGCTTTTTATTAGAGGCAAATGGATTCTGAGGATCCCGCTCAGCATCTTTAGCCGTATCACCCCCGTACTCCTCACGCACGCGCTCCGTAATACGCAATCCAAATAAGAACTTGCGCCAGGTCTGCAATATGCGTTTCTCAGCCTTAAGCTGCTCCCGCTTCTGCTTCTCCGCCGCATCAGCTCTCCATGCATCCTTAAGCAGATCCTCATTCTCAGCAGCCACAACCACACCCTGAATCACAGGAGCCGCCATCTTTGATCCAAACTCAAAGCCCGTCACCGCCTCTGCATAATCGATCCCAAGCTTCTTACAGACTCGCACAGTGCCCGGCCACGGAACATGCGCTGCGCCACGTGGAATCATGCTGGGCACGAAACAGTCCATGTTCCCGTAGTCGTTTTTGGGGATAATGCCATCCTTGATTGGCGGTGGAATAATCCACTCGGTCTGGTTCCGCGCGTATAAACCCTGCGTGGGCTTTTCCCCTGTCTCGCGTTCGAGTTCGTCAACTTCGCGCTTGCGCATCAACGTCACGGCTCGGATGGGGACACGCTTGAGCGGTACAGCGCCAGCCTGGACCTGTCGGCCTTCTTTGTGCCAGCTTTCTGCGGAAAGGCACTTGAGGACATCCGCTCGGCGGAAGACGGGCTCCTCTTTAGCGCGAGCGCCTTTGCCGGCGACGAAGATTCGATCGGGCTTGGCGCCGGGTTTGAGTGCTTCCTCACGGCGTAGGAATCGCTCGAGAACGAACTCGGTGGATGTGCGGAGGCTTTGTAGTGTATCGGTGGCTTGGGCTGCTTTTTTCTTCTCTGGTTGTTTTCGCTGCAAATCTTTCTCATCTTCGATCTCGTCTACTTTTGTTCTTTTCGATGCAGGTCTTTGGTACCCGTACATCACTATGCGGAACCAGTCGATCTCAAAGTTCTGCCCCCTCCGGCCGGGGATTGGGATTTTCGTTACTGGCATACGGAATCCTTTCGTTTTGCCAGGCCATGTGCGTCGGCGGAGATATCGCGTAGTTACATCCTTCGCAGTACCATCTGCTGAATGTGCAACGACGTAGCAGATTACCTGTTTGGCATGTTCGGCCTTTGTACCCCTCGGCTCGAACGATGCTTGAAGTTCAGCCGTGGGAGCTAAGGGGTTCGAGAGAATGAGTGGATCAACGGAGATGATTTCGTTGGTAACAGGTGATGCGAGTTCCGTCCAGTATATAGGAAATGGTAGGTCCTTATCATATTGGGGACCGGCTTTTTTCTTGCCCTTTGATCGGCTCTCTTGGGTGTCTGAATCAGTATCAGAGTCTGAAATCTCTTTGTTCGGCTCTGGATCTCCTTCGTTTTGCTCAGCTTTTGATGGGGTATGAGTTTCTGCCTTGGTCCAGCCAAAGCCGAGTGGTTGTAAACTACCGACAAGCCGTGCTTCGATCCCTAACGCACGAACGAGAGCCGTAAACAACTGTGCTCCGACATCTCGAGACCCTTGCATTGATGCGGCCACCGCGCGGAACTCTTCAATATTTACGATGCGTTCACCGTGACGCTCGGGGTCATTCTCCTTGTGGAAATCATCCAACAATTCTTTGAGCGATACACCCTGTCGATAACCATTTTTCCGCAAGCCAGGGGCCGTGATGCGAAACTGCTTCCTCCAATATGCCACTAACACCTTAACAAGTGAAATTATTGGGTCTCCTGCACTCATGTCCGGCTGTCCCGGCTCTAGTCTCTCTGAGTCTTCGCTCCAATCCTGCTTTTTCCGCGCTTGTTTTCCTTTCTTCTTGCTCTTCGGCGGTTCTGGCTTCTTCTCTGGAAGCTCTAGACCCGAGGCGATCTTCCACTTCTTTACTTCTTTCTTTATGCTTTCTGGTAATTTCTCCAGTAATATCTCCTTTACCTTAGCATCGCAGGTCCAAGCGTTTCGAAGCGCATTATGGAAAAGTAGGCACTGGACATGCATCCGGTGAGTCTGGATGCGAATATGTCGCTCGATCTTGGATGGCCCTTTCTTCCCGTCTAGAAGATCTGATGTGTGTATTTCTTCCTGGTCCAGGATCAATTCGAGGTCTCCGCCCTCAGGACGCGCCAAGCTGGGAAGAATCGCGGAAGGGGGGTTGACGTCAACTGCATCTTCCCAATTGATATCGTCCTCGGAGTCTTCATCGTCCTCATCGGATTCCCCATCATCGGATACACGGTTGGATGAGACTTGGGGCGTCACACTCTCGGTGTTGTTGATCTCTTCAGGGACGTCACTCAGCGATGTGTCGGAACTGGAGTCGGAGAGGTCGCGTTTGGGAGGTGCAGTTGACTGAGCCTGGCGTTTCGGCGGGGGCGGATCCTCCGAGGAGACACGCTTTCGGGGCACAAATGGTGGCATGTGCGGGGTATATGATGGAGTCAAGCTCTATAATGGAAAGGGGGAATGTGGCGCATCGAGCCTACAAAGGCACCAAGACGTGGTCCAAGGGACCGAAAAGCGGCTACAGGCGGCAGCCGATAAGCGATAAGAGATAAGGCGTAGGGTGGGAAAAGCGGGGGAACTGCTATAAGGCGCTTCTCCAACTATTCTGGCTTTCCTCTCTTGTCCGCATTTCTTTCTTTTACGTCTCTCCTAATGGCTTCCCCAGATTCCATTCCGCTTGCTGACTATCTATTCACCCGGTTGCGTCAACTGGGTGTGCAATCTATCTTCGGTGTTCCCGGCGACTACAACTTACGTCTACTAGACTATGTTGTTCCTGCGGGTCTACATTGGGTCGGCAATTGCAATGAGCTCAACGCTGCCTATGCTGCTGATGGATACGCTCGCATAAATGGTCTGTCTGCAATCGTCACTACCTTCGGAGTGGGAGAGCTTTCAGCTTCGAACGGCATTGCCGGAGCATACGGCGAAAGATCACCCGTGGTACATATTGTTGGTACTCCGCCTCGGCCCAAACAAGATGCACGGGATCTGATGCACCATACATTCAACGACGGGGAATACAAGCGCTTTGCTGCAATGGCGAAGCATATCACTGTCGCCCAAACAGAACTAAGGGATGCGGCAACTGCACCAGGTCGTATCGACTGGATCCTACAGCAAGCTCTCATTCACAGCCGGCCTGTGTACATTGAGCTTCCAGATGATATGCCCGGCACATTGGTCTCAACGGCCAATCTCAAGACCCCTGTCGAGCTCCCAATTGCTCCCAGCAGCGCGAATGAGTCTGAACTTGTAGACCGTATCCTCAAAAGAATCCACTCTGCTAAGAAGCCTGCTATCTATGTGGATGGCGAAAGCAAAGCTCTCAGAATTGTCGACCAGGTTGAAGCCCTCGTCAAGTCCACAAATTGGCCCACTTGGACATCTGGATTCGGCAAAGGCCTAGTCAATGAAGATCTTCCCAATGTTTACGGGCTCTACACTGCCTCATTTGGCGAGAAAGCCGAGCAAGACTATTACGAATCTGCAGACCTGGTCTTGACTTTTGGTCCGCATTTTAGTGACACAAATGGAATGTTTGATGCTGCTATACCTAGCTTTGCAGCCGGCATTCTCTTCAGAGATGATACCATCCAAATTGAAGGTGAAATTTACCGTGACTCAACCGTTTCTAATGTCTTGAAGCAAGTCCTGGCGTCACTTGATACCTCACGCCTTAGTCAGGTCTCCGCTCCTCCTAAGAGAGTAGTCACTCTTGATGACATCAAGCCCAGCGACCCAGTTGCACAGAAGAACTTTTACCGTCTGGTCAACCCACTCTTCCGCGAGGGCGACATTGTTCTCGCGGAAACCGGCACGGCATCGTACGGTGCCGCTTCATTCAAACTGCCGCCTAAGAGTAGGTTTTTCCGTGCTATCACCTGGCTCTCCATCGGATTCATGCTTCCTGCGACGTTGGGAGCTACACTGGCCCAGCGAGAAATAAACGAGCCCACCGGCAAGAAAAACCAATCTGTCCTGATCATTGGAGATGGCAGCTTGCAGATGACAGCTCAGGAGATCAGTGTGATGATCAAAAAGAAGCTTGATATTGTTATCATCATTATTAACAATGAGGGCTACACCATCGAGCGTGTTATCCACGGTCGGAAGCAGGCTTATAACGATGTCCCATTCTGGAGGCACACGCAGGCATTGAGCTACTTCGGAGCGGACGAGGACCACGTCAGGGAAAATGTATTCACAGCAAAGACCTGTGGAGAGCTACAAGATGTCCTCAAACACGACAAAGTGGTAAACGGGAGTGGGGTGAGGTTGATCGAAGTTGCCATGGAGCGGGAAGACGTCGAAGGACCACTGCTGATGGTTTTAAACAAGCAGCTAGAGGAGGAGAAGCAGGGTCTCCCGAAATGAAAGATCGATGGTATCTCGAACTAAGATTTTATTTACATAGAGAAGAAGTAATAAATCAATCAAGTACATATGCATGGTGCTCTTGGTCTATATGTGTGTAATTAATCAACGCTTTCTTCTAATAGCCGCCTTGTCATGTCATCTTGAACCCAATTTTCGATCAAGGCAACCAAGTTCCCAACAAGGTACTCGTAGTGACCTCCGCTCGAGTTGAATATGGTCTGATGAGCTTCGACTTCGTCAATACCCTTCATCACAAGGGGTGTCCAGTAAGAATTGTCGTCAGATTTCCAATGATGGGAAGGCAGGAGAATAAATTTCCGGATCTTTCCTTCGGTCTTGTCTGTACTTAAATTGGATTCTGATGTTGAAATTGAGGTCATCTCGGATAAGGCAAAGCTGTCGTTTCGGCTGGTTGATATTGACGATGCACCACTGGTGAGATCTAGCGATGAGGTATCATTTGCTGAAGGAGATTCCACGGGTATTGACACAGTATCTGGGGCCAAGTTATCACCTGATACTGTTATATCAGGTTGTTTCTGGGGGGACGAATTGTCGTCCTTAATCGATGTGCATTCATCATTATTCTTGACTTTATCCTCTTTGTCCAAATTTTTTCCCTCACCTTCCTCATCACTCTTCTCATCCTTCTTTTCATTTGCTTTATCATCGTCCTTCAGCCCCTCAGCTCCTTCGTTGGGCTGGTTCTCTTTCTCACTTGGCGTGACAGCGGCGTCTTCGGTCTCCGTAGCATTACCGTCATTATTCTCTTTCTTAGAGCTAGCCTTTTTCCGGCCAGTGCTTGCTGTGTAATAATTGATGAATCGGACTCTATTAGCACTTCCTTCAGCGGCTTCCAGCTCTTTTAATCGTCGATACCTCCTACGAAGCTCCGAGTAATTATTGACACAGCCGGCGAACTTGAAGGTTGATGCAACCCGATCAAATGCCGACCGTGCTAAGTTTTCTTTGTTTTTGTTGACAAAATTCATCACCCCTTTGAAGAATCCACGGTCTGGTAAACGTACATCGTTCAAGAAAGGTGGGTCGAAGTTTGGACTGGAGGTAGGCTTGAAGGCTGGCTCTAGACCCAAGTATTGCTGTTCGCCTGCGAGCTCATCCTCAGCTGTGCCCTCCTTCTTGGGCATCGAGCTCCCGATTCCCGTTGGTATCACCCGCGGATGAAGTCCCAAGAAGGGGACATCGAAATTGACGAGGCCCAATATGCGATTTCTGAACTGTCCGTTTACCTGCTGAAGAGCCACATCGGCAGCGACAATCCCGCCAAGACTGTGACCGAGAAGAACGACATCCAAGTCCTCTGCTTCGTGCGGAGCAAGCCTAGTATCACTCATCAGGAGTTGAGGTTTGTGGCACCAGAATAGTCACTCACCAGTCGCTAAACTGATCCACCGCCCCTTGTATCTCGCCATGAGACTTGTACCGAGGATATATGCGTGTGTACACGACATGTGACTCCTTCAAAAGGTCTGTCAATGAGTCATGAACATGTACAGGCAGGTCGTGGAAACTAGCTTCCGAGCCCATAAAACCATGGATATAGACTAATAGCAGCCTGCGCATCCCGCTTTGTGGTTCGACGGGCCGAGCCACCCTCGAGCGATCTGGAAGTGGTGGAGGCTCGCCGCTCATCTTTCTGAAATCAACCTTGGAAATCAAGCTCCGATGGAGTTAAGAGATCTTGAGGAAGAGGGCTCTCGGTGGTGAGAGATTCCCCGCGGCACCGCCACGCTAAGGGATCGGCAGCCCCGCAGAATGACGCAGCGCTTAGGCCCAAGCCACAGAGAACGTCGTGGCTCTGCTTATTTTCTCCATGCTTTAGCAGATTCCTCTATTCTCTATTGGGGTGCTCATGAGCTTTATAGATGTGTATATATCATAAAGGGAACCTTGTGCTTTTCTGTTTGCTGTGATTATTTGAGTAATATGCAAGAGCGCTTAAGGAACAGATCTGTCAATAAAATAACACGATCAGTGTCAATATATCAATATGCTGCGTAGCTACATGAGGTATCTCTGAATATATGATTCTGACAACATGCAAAAAAAACCTAATACCAGGTAAATAGCAACAAAGAAATTCCTTCTTTAATTGCCCGCCCACCAGGTATAATTGCCTGTTTCAGCAGCAGTATCCCAGATAAGGAGAGAGCTGCTATTTTGAGGCCTATCTGGCCAGACATTCAATAGACCATTCCAGATCTCAAAGTTAGAGTATTTGACATTAGCATCCTCGGGAGAGAAGAGAGCTATTCCGGTACTATCTTCTCGACTGGGATAGATCCGGGTAGTGAGAGCAAAGCGATCGTTGGCATACACCTCCACCAAGGAACCATCCACGAAGACATTCAACTGAATAGGCTCCGTGGCATATGTACCATTCTTCTGTTTCACCCGAAACGGCACGAAGAAGCCCACATTGGAGGCATTATTAGCCTCTTGAATGAGAGATGAATGGGTCCGGTTCACGACAATATTGTTGCTCGAAGGGTCATAGTAGATGTCTGTGTATTCTTCACGGCCTGGAGAAGCACCGATGGTGATTCCAGCCATCCCTGAGGTACGTTCAATAGTCAAGTTGACCTGGTAAGATGATGTTAGGTTCTGCGGAAGGACAATTTTCTGCGTGTCACAATGCTTCTTATCACAGGCATATTTGGTGTGTTGGGCACCGTGCTGAAGGCCTTCAATGACATCAGGCGCGGGACGAACACCGAGAGTACTTGCTGTCCAGCTTCCATCGGTGTTTTTGAAGTAGCGAGAGCTTTTCAAAGTCGTGTTAGAAGGGTCGTGGGCAACGCCGTGGGTATCTTTGATAAAAATCTCTCGTGGATGTGAGAAAGCGCCCTGGTAGCCCAATTGAGTGGCAGCAAAGTCATTCATGTCTTCCTGCGCCCAGCCCCATTGGATTCGTCGCTTGTTCTTGATATCATCAAAGGAGTTTATCTGTGCTGAACTGTCAGAAAAAAAAAAAGAGGAAGAATAAATAGAAACGACGATGTACTCACCGCATACAGAAGACCATAGTCACTTGCTCCTCCTGCAATCGGGTCAAAAGCAATACTTCCATTGGATCGAACAGAGACTTTGCCCTCGTTCCAAAGTGACCACTTGTTCGTATGGAAGCTCACATTTCCTCCTTCTGCTCCCATGCTCACAAAGTACCGATCACCAAGCGAAAAGAAATTAGAAAGTTCAAAGTTGAACCCGTACGATCCAGTCTCCTCTAAGGTACCAAGAGATGTATTCTTCTCCGGTTCCCAAAGAGCACCCAAGAAGGTCCAGTTGGTCAGATCAGAAGCGGGAGCCTGGTATAATGGAATACGGGGCCCAATTTCTCGAATACCAGATCCCCAAACAGCGTACCAGTGAGGCTCAGTCACATTTAACATCGCATCCAGCTGCGGCCATGGCATGAAGAACGGGTCACGCCAACCAGTGATGTTCCAATCACCCGGAGGAGCGCTGAGTATAGGATTGTTTTCGTAATGTTCCCATGTAACTCCTCCATTCTTAGAGATTGCCAGTCCCTGGCTTTCTGTCCCTGGAAAATACTCTTCATTCCATGCAGTTGGGAGCTCGGAGGCACCTGTATAGAAAGCGATCATTGTGCCATCAGTTCCACCAGTCAGGTTGACAGCTTGAGCACTACCTGAGAAAATCGAAAGGTGGTTGTAGCGTGCTGGATCATGATGGGAGCTGGTTAAATTGGTTGTGCCAATTGATTGGGCTTGGTAGTCCTTCCAAGCTGGTACTTCGTCATCGGGGCAATGGTCGACATCGGTCCAAGTGATCAAGTCATGGGATGTGGCGTGTCCCCAGGATACATTACCTATGAACTCGATGGTTAATTTTTTGGACCATAAATAGGTGATTTAGTACATACCCCAGGCAACATGGTTCGGGTGAAACTGATAATGTAGATGGTAGAGATCACGGACAGGGTCATACATTGGTGCACAAGGATCCTAATTTCGTCAGCTCGAGTAAAACAGTAAGGCCTATCTAGTATCGCATACGTTCATCCAGCCCGCAGGTGCAAGAAAATGAGAGGATGGTCTCCAACGGGCGAGATTGAACAATGTATTGTTTCCCAGCTGCTCGATCTCAGCAGACGTGAGGGTCTGTCCCCATGCCGACGAGGCAATCACCCCGAGGGACAATGTAACTGAGACTATTAGCTTCATGGATATTGTTCAATCTTGTAGACAGGTGGGAAGATCGAGGTAGTCTTATATAGCTTGTCTGTTCATCGATCCGCTGCCCCAAGTTGCCCGCCCGGGATTGAATCGCCATATCTTCGGGCGCTTGGTGTTTTAGTGGCGTTGAAAGATGAATCTGGATAATAGGTATCGAAGCTAAATTCTAAATCATTGAACATGGGGTCAACCTCACCCAACTGTCAAGTAAAAATGTTGCCAACGGCCCGAAAATCCCCCTATAAAACCCCGAGGTTTCCGCCGAAGATGACGACGCGGGATGCGGGATGCGGAATGCGGGATGCGGGATGCAGTCATTACTGTCTATCCACACTCAGGAAGTGCTCGCTTGCTTTCAATCACCCTAGAACAATGCTTGCAATATTATAAACTATACTAGAAAATATGCCAGGGAAGAAAATTTT
This sequence comes from Mycosphaerella populi pn0402, assembly GCA_002153405.1. Taxonomy (NCBI): domain Eukaryota; kingdom Fungi; phylum Ascomycota; class Dothideomycetes; order Mycosphaerellales; family Mycosphaerellaceae; genus Mycosphaerella; species Mycosphaerella populi. Next base: position 13,650 of record KZ119291.1, read on the forward strand.
GAACAGATATTACTTCGTCAATATCCCTTCTTGTTTAGACGTGGTGATAGACAAGCCACCCTAGCGATAGATAGTATTGCAGAGCCTAGTAGTCTCAGATCTCCATGATTAAACAAATAGTTTGTAACTTCTAGAAATTTTCCGGTATATTTTCTCTCCATTCTGCTAATAATTTATTTCTCGTATGGACGATGCAGATAGATGCCTTATGACCGAAAGAACGAAGCCTTGGTCACTCAATGTCGACGTCTTAGGGCCTCGACCAACCCGCATTTTATCATCAATGAATTGAGGCGATTTATCAATGCTCCAAGGAAGTGCAACTTGCTAATTTAAACGAGCAAGGGATATCGTTCCACGTCTTAGATATGATATGGCCGAGTGAATTCCGAACGGTTCGCTTGAAGAACTTGAATCATAGTCATGGTCGAAAAAAAAGGTGCATCTCTTCTGTAGTCTGTTCACTTGCTCTATTGATCATTCACTCTCCGAAATGGCCTGCAACATGGTGCGCCACAGCAGCTTCATCACCCTCAAATTCAGCACACACAGGACATTTCACAGGAGCTTTTATCTCAGGAGCAGTATCTGCTTCTAAACTCTGACTGCCCCCTTCAGTCTTGCCGCCACTTTGTCCAGCCTGTGTCTTGTTATTGTTACCCCGTTTCTTCCCCTTTGCAGGTCGTATATACATATCCAGTCCCAGAGGCTCCGATGAAGGCTCTTCCGGCCCGTCAAGACGCATATCATGCGCGGCGAAACGATTGCGCCTTCCACTCACATCACCCCCCTCAGTTCTTAATTGAACACCATGTTCATTCTCCTGTACGGCCTCTTCCTGTGTCGGCTCGCCGCTATGAAGACTCTGCACTCTTCCGACGCGCCCATCAGTGAGGCGCACTTTGACTCCTCGAGGATGATCACCACGGGTGAGTAATTCGCCCACTTTCCCTGATACTGTGCGCCCTGTGGGCTGGTCGGCTTTGAGGACGATGTTGACGGCTGTGCCGGGGTTGATATCTCTAATGGCGGGCACGCGCGGGTGAGAGGGGCGCGATCCGCCGCGTCCGCTCCTGGGCCCGCCGCGCCGACTTTGGCGATTCATTTTTGGAGGTTTCCAGGGTGCGGATGATGTATTTGGATTATTGATGCCGGTGTATCGAGAGCTGGCGCGGCTTGAGTGGAGGTTTTGGAAAAATCGTGTAAGGTGGGCTGTCCGATGCGTAGGTCTCCAAGACTGGAACATCGAATAATTGGTATTCTGAAAATCGACTAAGTCCAGTAGACTGAGATATGGCCGTTCTTGCGAATCAAGACTGCCCAATCGACTTTCTTACATTTTTTTCAAAGCAAATGATGAAAAATGTTAATCATCGACGTTAATTTATCACACGTGACTGACTGGCCCGTCGCATTAGACGCCCAATACTCCGTACGCAGCTTATATACGGCCCATATACGGCCCATGTACGGCCCATTTCATTTATCAGACCCTCAGCCTTCAGATCTATTTCTGAGCAAATTTGATTTGTATTGTTAAGCGCGAAACCCCGATTTCGTTACCAAGGCAATACTACCTAGTGTTTTCCCTGCAAATTGTATACTTGGTCCTTATTCGTTTACATCGTGATTTGCAGGCCTTGCTAGCTTGTGACTGAGGATTTTTTTTCAGGATATATCTCTACAATCTGATGTTCTCTCTTTGGGGAATCTCATAGTTCGCAAATTACTTTCGTTTCTCGAAAAGTAGGTATTTCCTCAGCCCTTTAGGTCGACGGTCCTTTGATCAGTGTTTTGACACCTTCCCCTCGCTTTGCAGTCTCCCACGCATCTGGTGCACTTTCGAAAGGGAATATTTTTGTCACAAATCCGCCAAGGGAAATCTTTCCTTGACTGACGAGCTGAATTCCAAGCTCAAAGTCACCTGCACCGTACCTAAAACATCCCTTTGCAGTAATTTCTCTCTCGCATAGTTCTGCGATAGGAAACTCAATTTTACGCTTTCCCATGCCAGCTTGAACATAGGCAGCGCCCTTTCGACACGAGAAAATAGCAGCTTGCATGGATGGTTCAGCACCAGACACCTCGATAACGACATCCGCACCTTGTGAAAGCCCAAACTTCTCTTTAAGGAGAGTGGCATTCTCCTCGGGGGAAAGGGAAATATCGGATTTAAAAGTCCTTCCTACCGTCTCGCCGATGAATGTTTGAGCAAACTCCAACTTCCGATCCACAATATCGACACTAATCACAACTGAAGCACCAAACTCACGGGCGACACCAGCGCAGAATAGGCCAACAGTTCCAGCACCAAAGACTATAACTCGGTTTCCAGGCCTGAGGTCTGCTAGGCGAACCGTGTGAACTGCGACTGCCAATGGTTCAATCAACACAGCGTCGCTCAAACTCATGCTGTCTGCAATTTTGTAGCAAAAGTCTGCGGGCAAACGAAAGTATTTTGTAAGAGTACCGTGGAATTTGGGTGGATCTGCTGCGAATAGCATGTCAGGGCAGAGGTTGTATCTACCCCGCTTGCAGTTCTCGCAACGGCGACACGGGTATCCTGGTTCAATCGCAACTCTATCGCCAGCTTTGAGAGTTTTGACCGCAGAACCGACGGCATGGATGGTGCCGGATGCTTCGTGGCCCATGGTTATTGGCGATGACTCCGAGACGAATGTCTTGATGCCACCGTGAAGCCAGAAATGAACCTAATAAAAGGTAATTGTTCAGCTTGTTATCTTTGAGGTTGATGTGTTAGATTTAAGATGAAAAATCCCGCTAAGACCTACATCACTTCCGCAAACACCGGTGAAAGCAATTTGCACAATCACATCGTTGGGATCTTCGAGGACTGGGACTGGGCGTTTCTCATAGCGAGCATCGAACGGGCCGTAAAGTAAGCAAGATGGGTTTTCAGACATAGAAACAGAAGCCATCGTTTGAATCAAGTTGAATTGAGAATATATAAGGACAAATTGTTGATCCGCCTAGGGAATTGGATTTAAATAGTTGAGACGTGGTTGCTCTTCTTAAATCACAGTCTACAACATTCACTTCGTACCCCCAAGTGGCCGAGTCGGTGTAGAAAAGCTCGTGGAGAAGAACTTGGAGAGTCCAAAGAGTGCAACATAACATCTTGAGGGGTCGGAGAATGGCTCAAGCATGTGAGTACGTAACACATCTAACGGGCCGTCGCAGGGCCGTCGTTAGACTCGCCAACGTGTTTGGGATCGCTCCTGGCGACAGGAATTGTAGGTCTCCGCATATCAGATGCAGACTTTTTCTTCTAACACTTGGGGCTTATATGTAGTTCTTTGAAACTGTGAGTTTGTATGACTTAACCACCTAAATCATGAATTATTTACCAAGAGAAAAAAGCCAAATACTAGGCCCTACTCATCTTCAAAATAGGTATCCATTACTCCATGCAGTATCCCATTTATCTTGGACAATACTCATCATTCAAATATAATAGGCGCTCTTATCTCTCTTTTCTAATTTTCCCATCGCAACTGTACCTAGGTATAAATATACAATCTCACAGATCGGACTTTCCGACTAACACCTCCGGCCCACCCCATCACTTTAGCACTTGTACATCTCGAACCTTGGAAGAGTCGATACTTGGCAGCATACAGGGTGTATATAGGCATAATCCTTTCCTGAAAAGTAGGAAGCCTCCGCAGAGTCTCGAGCCTCCCGACAAGGCATGACAACAACCAGACGATTTTTTTGACGTGAGTGGGCATAGCACACAACCTTTTACGGAATGTAGAAATTATTGAGGCCGATGCTCCTTGGTGTGAAATCCAGGAGAAAGACTCGAAAATCGAACCACATCTTGGACAGGCGAGACAACTTCCGCCCAACCGAAAGCACAACAAGTTTATTTGGGGTCAAATAGTGAAAGGTCGTAATGAGAGTTGTACTATAGAGCGCGTTGCTCTTGTTACAGCAGGTGTTCAAGAAGTGGCCATGGACGAAGTTTGTTCCGCCGCCTTTATCAACTCGTGCCGGATGTTTTAGCCATGACCCTCAGTGAGTTAGAATAGACCGCGAGCAGCTTTCCTGGTATGTACCTTGCTTTTCTCCATTGATATCTCCTTGAAATGCCAACATTACATATTTAGAGATAAAAGGAAAGAATTAAAACTTTTATTTCCATCAAGTATTCGCGTCCGTTCCCAAGACTGACTCTCCGGAGTGCGTTGTGGCATCCTCTGGGAAAAGATCTCCTAGATCCAAGAGTCGGGCAATCTCAAGCATCTCAGATGATGAGAGACCAGTGTCACTAACTTGGTCCTCGAAATAAGAGAAATGAGGCTGGTCATCTGGAGGAGCATCGATTTGGTTGAAGTTGGGTTCGAAATTCTCCTGAACAGGCAGCTCTGACGCTTCTGCTTGATCTGGGCACACTGCGCCGGATTGTGCTCTCTGTGTCACGAGAAGATCAAGAAGTTGCTGCAGAGTCTGTAGCTCAGAATATCGATCTTGGGCTGGGATAGACCCTTGTTGGATCATAGTATTGATTATTTGGCCAACACATCCCAGCTGGAACTTTTGGTACCCTGGGTTCACTGAAAAGGGCTGGATAATTCCAATGACGAGGATAACAAAAGCAGCGGAATGTGTACAGTCAATATCAAATGGAAGGAATGAGTCTATAATATATCAGTATTTGGTTTCTAGGAGAGTAATAACGGCTGAGACAGCTAAAGTGTATATTACCAAGAAGATCTTGTGATTTCAGGGCCATAAGAATACGAAGGGACTTTTCAGCCGACTCCGAACACTCTTTGATAAGAGCTTTGATGGGATTTGAGATGGATTGATGGGAATTTGGATTAGCCAAAGCGTTGAATAAAATGTAGACAAGCACAGGGCGAGTGGCCAGTATAATACACTATCGTATATTAGCATCTCAATACAGTGAGCAGTAAGGAATACCCTTTCTGGGAGATCTTACTTGATAGTAGCAAAGATTCAGAGTTCCTGCAACTCTGGATATAGGCTGAGATACTTGAATAGCAAGGTCAAATTGCGTTTGTAGGTCCGGCGCAAGATCAGCAAGATTCAAGAGAACGTCCTGGACGCTTTTAACGAATGACTTATTTGACCGCCCATCTATGCCGTAAACAGCTAAAGATAATATCAGAATGAGTAATTGGAAATCGGGAGACAGATCCTCACAGTTTAGGACCTTTGTCAATATACGGGATATCTTAACGTGCATTGACAAAGCCTCGCTTTTCTGTAGCGATGACCCTGCATTTGGGAGAATAGCTGTCACATCAGAATCACTTATTGATACTGGCGCTCCCATTAACGATGAGAATTTGCGATCCAAAATGTATAAAGTCCACCAAATTGATCGAGACCTCATGCCGGAAGGATCCGTTAATTCTTCAACATCAGCCTTCCGGTGAAGGCCTTGAGTTAAGGCGATACGGAGTGCAATTCCAAGCTAGATATGAAAGGTTCTTAGTGATATTTTGACGAGATAATGGGCATTTGGGATACCCACATAAACATATGCACTATGTCTGTCATCAATGCATTGCAGGTATAACGAAATTCCGCACAGCACTTCGATTGACAGCAACGGGTCTTCATAGAGACCTCTGATATCAGGCAGGAGACGCATAGCTCGAGTAAAGTATGATGAACCTGGTTTGTAGGCGGTGGGAGACTTTTGCAGCAAGAATTTCTTACCAAAAGCCATGATCAGAAGATACTGTACATACCAAAGATTGAAGCTTTGGATGTATGGATGGTCATTTTCGTAAAACTGATGAAGCCCCTTGTTAAAGAAAGTTTCGTCATAAAGATGATAGAGTTGAGCGATATGGAACTTGACTGTGTTCATAAGGTAGAGAGCATGATCAATAGAAGGTAGGTCCCGTCTTGTCAACGGAGCTTCTTCGGTCGATGGCCACTCTATTTTCGAGGTTTTTCCATCAAATTGGATGGGAACTTCTGGGGAATGTGGCTGTTTCACATATTTCCCAATTTCGAAAATAACTTGGCGGGTATAGGCCCACGTTGAGGACGGTCCAAGAAATCCTTGGGGGTTCAATATGAGCAAGGACAATTAGGAGGAAGAATAGACAATTAACGTACTTCTTTTCCCATTCTTATCGATGCAAAATCGGGATTTATCAGCATTTAGAGGATTCTCGACGGATGCTTCTTGATGTGACACAAGAAGAGGCCCTTGACTGTAGGACAACCGTGATGGTTCTGAGTCATCAGGCATGTAGGTCTCATCAGGGCCATTGTCTTCATAAGACTCTCCCTCCTTGACAGCATCGTGTGCACTCGCTCGGGACTTTTTCCGAGGTGTCTGTTCATTCTCATTGTATGAAGCCGCCCGCTTAAGCTCATTAAGAAATCTAGTTTGATTATATTCATGTTAGAACTCGTTACCAAATTCGCAAGCTAAAGGGAATTCTTGCCTTTCACTGACTTGGACTTTGCGATCTTGGGCATCAAACAAGCATAGTTCTGATCGCCGAATACAGTGATTGCATGGATGATCTCCAGAGCAACGCACCTTGCGTTCTCGGCAAGCAACGCATCTAGAACAGTTTAGTAAGCTATTCAGTGACAATTCGGCCTACAATTGCGACGTACGCAACGGCAACGGGCCGTTTACGGCGAGACTCTGTGTTTGTCTCCACACTCTCCATCATCAACGCTCGAGAGTTTTTGCTGGCAGGAGGAACATCCTCCAGCTGCTCAAGCCACGAAGTTCGGGGCGCGGGACCGAATTCGGAGATGCATGGGGACTTGCCGAGATAAGATAAGCATGATAAGCATGATAAGCAATAAAATATGGCTGTCTGCTTGTCTAGCGTCCAGCCATGACAACTATGAATAGAGCTACGTTACTGAATGATTATTATAGCACACGAGGAAGTCAAGTTGTCAACTTATCAACTTCCTAGTTGTAAATTGTAAATCCCCCCGATCATCTTAAAACATTACGCTGTCGGAAAGATTGATGTAAACTTGTGCAGGATTCCGAGTGTTATAATCATCTGAAAAGGCTGGGAATAGCATCGCCTAAATTGATACTCCTACTCTATACTATGTTCCTAAATGATTGTAGCTGCATGTTTAAGCTGTACCGGGAACTGAGGCACAGTGTCCTAATGTGACAAACATGCAACTTATCAGCTAGCTCCACCACCCTTGCTTTGATCTTCAAAATGACTTCACGAGTTGTGGAGGAGGTCGCCGTGGCGGAAAGGTGGCCTCCCATGCGCTCATCACTTTGACTAGTAGAGCCTCCTGGCCCTTTTTTGTAATTGCAGCAACACCAAACGGTCTTCCGTTATAGTCAAGATAAGAGAGCGGCATAGCAGCTATCGGGTAACCTACGTTGTCACTTTTTAGTAAAGTATCAGCATGGTGTTGTGTTTAGAGAACTCCTACCTCCCGCGCTTGCCATGGTTGAGATATCGCTATCTATGGGGCCTAGGATCACATCCACATCATGGGTCTCCAAGATATAATCGACTCCACCGTCCCTTGCGGTTTTTCTCAGGTGCGTAAGATGACGCTCATAGTCTTCAGGGGAGAGATTTTGCTCCTGTGATTTAATGAGGTTATCCTGTCGGGGATGATCTATGATTTCTACTGTTAGCATTTTTCTAAGGTTATCAGAGGGGCTTCATACGCGGAGGCAGCTCCTCAGCGGCATGCTTTATGTTGAATTCGATTATGTCCGCCATCGACCTAACTTCAGACTCCAAGAGACTTTCAAGGTACGAATTGAGATTATTTTTTAGGTCCGCGACTTTAGACATTAGCTAGCAGGGTCAAATATACTCATCAATCAACACTCACGGATAATCAACCATTCGCTATTCTCCCCGTCAAGGTTGAACTCTTCAATAGAAACCATATCAACGTTTTTAACGAATCGTTTTGACTTCGTTTCAATGATTTCATAGGCTTCTATAATTTCACGTTTCTGTTCGTGTCAGTGAGGTTTTTGAGCTAGATTATAAATAAACATACCATTTGCTCCTCTGCCCCCCTGACTGGCTTAATCCCATCCTCGGATGACTTCCACTGGTCGGGGTCAAGGACTGCAACAGATATATCCGACCAAGATTCTGTCAGATGTTTCGTGAACGAGTCTGTCAAGGGCTTTGCGATAAGAACATCTAAGAGAAGAGCGATGTCATGAGAGGATTTTGTCATGGGTCCTGCGGCATCAAAGGTCTCCGAAATCGGAATGATTCCATCTTGAGAAACAAGCCCAATTGTTGGCTTGATCGTGTACAGTGCAGCGCGGCCGGCAGGACTGACAAGTGATCCATCAGTTTCAGTGCCAATTGAAAAGGGTGCGTATCCAGTAGAGACCCCAACTGCAGAGCCGGAAGATGATCCGGAGGTGTTCTGTCCAAGCAAATTCATTAGTTTCGCTCGAACTACTTCCTTCCTGTCCAATTCCTTACTGAATGTCCCTCGCTTGAGTCATCCGGATCAAGGCCATTGACGACATAGGCTGATTGAGTCTGTCCTCCAACTGCTGACCACCCATTATGCACGTCAGAGCCGCTGTCCTAGTAAGTGAGCATGTTAGACTTATAGATGTACTATGAAAGACTTTACCGTATATTTGCAAATTCCTTGAAATTTAATTATCATTAGCCAATGTTTCAGGTATCTCGCATGTGCACATTTTTTAACATACTGCAAGATTGGCCTTTCCAAGGATGATCAGACCGGCATCAATCAGCTAGGTCCTCGTTAGCAAACGTCTAAATATGTGATCCAAATCTCAGACCTGGTCAATTATCTTCGCGTTTCGCTTAGGCTTCGAGCTCAGAAGTGCAAGGCTTCCAGCTGTAGTCGGAAGACCAAGACTAGGATGCGTTGCAATGTTATCCTAATTAAAATATCAACACAATGTCATGCTACTGGTGGTTAATGTAGCGAACCTTGATAATGATAGGGATTCCATGCAAGGGACCACGGAGTTGCCCTGATGCTCTTTCTCGATCCAGTAACTTTGCATGCTCCTCAAGCAAATCAATTGGAGTGGTCCGAATCATTGCATGAAATTTGGCGTCATGTTCCTGGATCTGAGCCACGTATCTCCTCACGAGACCCAGCGCTGTAACGGCGCCAGACTCCAGTAATTCTTTGAGTGCCTTGGCATCGACGGTGAGAGGATCGAAATCCTGCTCCGTAGAAGCTGGTGACTGCTGTGAATTGTTCTCCATGGCCGCAGTTTGTCAAGGTCTGGAATATTCACAACGTCAAGTTGCTCTAATGGTTTAGTGGGGAAAGGTCCGTGCTTAACATTGCCTTCGCGGGTATAGAGCGTGGAGTAGGAGGGATACGGCTTTATCAAGTATTGCAAGGATACCTCTTCAGTGTCTGCATATATAAATCCAAGGCTCTCGTGGCCAATTCATTGCAACGTAGCAGCATAAGCTGCTTTTAGATTGTCAGATTCATGTAGCTAGAATTTGGGGCCGAAATTCGGTAAATAGCGCCAACCAAGCCTCGTGATTGATGACTTAAGATGACTGAAATTACAATAGCAAGTTCTTTTGTATGTGTTAGAGGTAATCATTCATGATGATGCCACCTGAACATCACCAAGCACTTCAAGCTCAATCCCGTCGCCGTCAAGTCCGATATTTTGTAGTGATTGCGCACGGACCAGTAGGTGAATTTTTTGTGGGCGGTGAAGGCGGGAGATTTCCTCACTTCTCATTTTTTTCGGCCCACGCCAACCCCAGCACAGGCAATCAATCACATCTCGGAGTATGGCTGACATCGAGGTTTGTGAGCCTGTTCCTGGCTGTTTGGTGATCTTTCTAACTCCTCCCAGGAACGGTTGAAAGGCCATGCCGAGGCTTTCTCGGGTCTAATGTCCTTGATCCCCGCAAAGTACTACTACAACACCGACAATACTGTACGTACGGCCTTTGCGAGTCATTCTGCACCGTTTCCCCTGCCATTTCTCTTTAATGCGCCATGGATTGAACCAACCAGCCTAATCCCTTTTCTGCTTTATAGGATCAGTGGCAACGGAAGAAGCAGACGAAAGAGCAAGCACGTGAGGCCAAGCGGGCAAAACTCGACCCCGAAGCCGCCAAAAGTGCCAAAGATGTGATGGATGAGAATGCTCGCAAGCGTAAGCGGGAGGAAGGTGCCGCTGATACAGATTCTTCTGATGGAGAACTCGGCTCCGAGATCCCTGGTGAAGGGTTAAACCGAGGCGACAAGACCAAGAAGCAAAAATCAGCAGAGCAGACGCAGGCCGATGCCAAGGCCAAAAGTGAGAAGGCTGATGCTCGGAAAAAGGAGAAGGAGGAGAAGAAGGAGAAGAAAAAGGCCGCCCAGAAAGAGAAAAAGAAGGCGAAAGAGACAACCCGAAAAGAAAAAGCGAAGCCAGACGATACAAAGACCGCTGCCCCCACTGAAGCCCCCGCAAAAGCTTCCAAGGTCAATGGGGCCTCTACCCAGAAGAAGGCTGAGGAGTCCGAAAGTGATGATGACGAAGAAGACGACGTTGCAGGGGATGATGCTGCCGACGAGGGATTTTCTCTCGAGTTCAACGCAGACCCCGAAGACCAATCATCAGCCTCATCCACTCGCAACTCCCCCGATGCCTCAAATCCCCAGTCTGGCAGCTCCTCTATCTCCTCTATTGTTCCACCCTCCGCCTCTACCGAAAATAAATCCTCTGAACCTAAGGCCCTCAAGCCCACGCCAGAAGAATTGAAGGTACGACTACAAAAACGCCTGGATGAACTTCGCGCAAAACGCCATGCGGATGGGCTCAATGGCAAACCCGCACGCAACCGTCAAGAGCTTATCGAGGCCCGGCGACAAAAGGCCGAGCAACGCAAGGCACACAAGAAAGAGCTCCGACAAAAAGCTAAGGAAGAGGAACAACGTAAAGAAGATGAGGCTATGGCTCGTCGCTTCTCACCCGGTGGCTCAGGCTCTCTTCTCGCTTCGCCCCGATCCCCTGTTGAGCCTTCTGGCTCGAACAACAACTTTTCCTTTGGCCGTGTGATGTTTGCCGATGGCCAACAAACCGATGCCTCTCTGTCCAATGTCCGTGACAAGCATACCAGCCGTGGTGCCACCGATGCCGCAGCCCAGCTCAAGGCCGTAGAAGCGAAGCAAGCTCGTCTCGCTGAGATGGATCCCAGCAAGCGGGCCGACATTGAAGAGAAAGACCGCTGGCTCAACGCCAAGAAGCGTGCTCACGGCGAGCGGGTCCGTGACGATACCTCCCTTCTCAAGAAAGCCCTCAAGCGCAAGGAGACCGCAAAGAAGAAGTCCGAGCGAGAGTGGAAAGACCGACTTGACACGGTCTCCCGTATGAAGGATCAGCGACAGACCAAGCGCGAGGAGAACTTGCGCAAGCGCAGAGACGAGAAGGGAAATAAGGGTGGCAAGGGCAAGAAGCCTGCTACAGGTGGGAAGAAGAAGGCGGCCAGACCTGGGTTTGAAGGCAGCTTCAAGGCCAAGGTTGGTGGGAAGAAGAAATAAACTTCTCTCAATATGTTCCTTCTTTGATCCCTAATCATCTATTATTGTCTCCACGCTCATACCCTTTCGTCATCAGAGCTGGATATCCTCTGCCCTAATTCAGAAAAAAAAAGTGTGAAAAGTGTTTCTAACATTGATCTGGGAAATATCCATCTGGTGCTTGTGGTGTCTGGCGTTCGTCTTGTATTTGCAGCATGATTCCTATATTATGTCCTTATGTCTGCATGGGTAGCGATACATATTCGATCTGTGAATACAATTACACATTCTGTATCAATCGGTTTTCTATTTCCCTAACATCGCAGACCCTGCAATTATCTATACATGATTTCTTCAATATCACCTATAGTCTGTAAGTCCTACTAGCTACTGAGTCATCATCAATTTGTACAGGCTCCCGAAGAAGCACAAGGAAGCGCGTTCAAAAGTGTGATTAAATCAGTCCTCTATCGAGCAACCCCAAGGCCTTCACTACAATGTTTTGGCAAAATCGAAACTACAGGGAAGCAGCCATGCTAAAGAACGAAGGTTGGCACTCAAATTGGAAGGACACTGAAGACATCCGCACTTTGCAGCGAGTTAGGACGAGCTTACCCAGCACCCACTCCCGAACGCGCGAGCCAGTATTGATCGTACACCGTAGTCTTTCGATTTCCTTGTAGACAAAATCTATACAATCATACCTCACAATAACGATATTACCGAGATCTCCCGGGCGCTCTCTAATCGCCTACAGGGAAGTGCGTGCGCTAATTCACTATGCCACGCCCACAAAGGAACTACCTCTAGACATGAATGACAATGAGGAAATTTTTTTGGTCTTGGAGTTTTTATGTATTGCAGTTGATATGAGTCATAAAGAAACAAGAGACCTGCTATATTCCTGAACAAAAGAAATGGAACAAAGATAATAAAGCTCACTTGAAGAATGAAAGCTCTCTTTGGAGATCGACTAGTACAGAGCAAGGACACTAAGGTTGAGGGGAATATGTACAGAGTTATGACAGGGTTGAGTGATGACAGGGTGGAGAGTCATAGTCAGCCTATCTAGCGGTTTTCATGGACCTAGGGAGGGCTTTTTCCACGGCACACATTGTTCTTTTCACATGACGAGTGGCCGGAAGACAACGGTATATATCCGCTTATCGGTAAGGAGCATCGGCGCGAGCAGCAGCGGCAATCTCAGGCTCCCACTTGTCACCGTTAGAGAGAAGTTTCTCCTTGTTGTAGAGGAGCTCTTCACGGGTCTCGGTGGCGTATTCCGCATTGGAAGCTTTGAAAAAGACTCTTGTTAGCAAAGGTAATAACGAAATCAGTCAATGCAGGTCAATCTTACTCTCCACAATGGCGTCAACAGGGCAGGATTCTTGGCAATAACCACAGTAGATGCACTTGGTCATGTCGATATCGTAACGGGTCGTC
>KZ119291.1:27623-61340 GCA_002153405.1 Mycosphaerella populi pn0402
TGCTCAAGAACTTCGACAAGGTGCGTCATAATGTTTTGCCCGCGTACATGTCGGAATTCGACGATGTTCTTGCGAATTCTAGGGTCAGTCGCTAACATCAATTGTCATGAACAGGTCTCCGACCCCAGCAAGGTTAGTTTTCAATTTCACCAGAATTCGGCAATTTTCGGGTCGGATTTGAAGCTCTGCGAAATCTGCCCTCGGAACGAATCATTCATTAACACCACTTGTTCCATCAGATCAACGGCGTCTCTCACTTCTCTAACGACCTCGGTCTGGACAGCCTGGATACCGTCGAGGTGGTGATGGCTATTGAGGAGGTACGTGGCCGAATCGTTTCCCTCGGAAAAGAGCTCCTTGCGCAGAAATCTAACCATTCGTCCCAATAGGAGTTCAGCATTGAGATCCCCGACAAGGAGGCCGACCAGATCCACAGTGGTAAGCTTTGATATTAATATCGGTCATATCGGGGAGCTCGAATCTAACGTAACATTTATCAAACAGTGGAGAAGGCTGTCGAGTACATCCTGGCCCAGCCCGATGGTAAGCCCAATTCTAGTCAGCTTTACTTCGTCTCAATGCTAACTGCATCTCTAGCTCACTAAATACCTAATTGAAAATTTCGGGGCGAATGTGTGTTGGGTCGGATAGAAAAAGGATGGAGATTTTGGCATCCATAGAGCTCCCATTCGCACGCGAGTGCGGCTCTGCGGCCAGAAATGGCCCATTATGCTGAAATACATGCCAATTGTTTTATTTCTTGTCCTTCTATATCGTGTATATCATCTTGAATGCAGTTTCGACGCAGTGTCAAACATGGAGCAGCTTCTCCGTTCATAACTCTGATTAATTTCCACAATTGGTATCTTCGGGGCCACGCCTCCAAAGGGACTTTTGAACATTAGAACGTCAGCATGGGCATAAACTTATGAATTGACACGTGGACAGCTATGGACAACCCTTGTTCCCGCTGCCAATGGCACTGCTTCCAAGGTTCCTGGTAGTACTGGTAGTATCTTTGTTAGCCCCGGGGCTGCCGCAAACAGACTTTGGGACAAGTATACACATTGTGCCCACAACAAATATCTAGGCATGAGACGTAGTATAAATGAGTGACCAACGAAAGACTCAGCGCTAGCGAGAGAAAGCAACAATTTTCCAGATTGAAGGACTCGATCAGAAATAGTTGAGCAGTACTACCTCTCAACCTTAGTGCTGCAGCTGTAGCTGCTGATCTATGTGAAATATATATGGAGTGGCGGTCCCGCGATCGGGCGCACTTCGAGCCACCGTTACCATATTCGTCACCCAATCAATCTTTGCTTGGCCAACCACCATCATCATCCCAGGATACTCCCGACTTGACAGTGTCTTGAACAACAACAAGAGAGACATTGACCTTGTACTGATTATTTAGGCACCCGAGCCGCCCCAATAATCCCCAGTCCCTGGTTTCCCCTGACGCCGAGAGGGTTCCACTTGGAAACGGCAACGGCAGACTTTCGGTCTACCCACGCGCGATCTCTCGACCTCTCTTCTCCCAGACAATTCATGTCCCCTGCGACCGGCACGCAGATCGGCCCTGGTTTCTGAAAGGAGGATTTCTCGCCTTCTCGCTGTACCCATCTGGACCCTTTATCGACCCTCCCTCCACCCTACCGCTTTCAATCCGCTACCTTAAACCTCATGTCCGCACCCGAGGGCTTGACTCGCCGTCGAGGCGGCGGTCGAGCTGGCGGCGCAGACGAAAATGATGACAGCCGAGTGGCATCTCCTGTGTCGAGGAATGGTTCTGCGATGGACAACCGCGGTCCCGAAACCTCGTTTACGAGCGCCGAGAATGGTCACAAGATCGCATTCGATCCTCGCGACCTCAGCGAAACTGAAGAGCGGAGCAAGCAACCAAAGCTGACTCTGATGGAGGAAGTCTTGTTGTTGGGTTTGAAAGATAAGCAAGTGAGTTTTTTTTTGAGTGAATCCGGAACCTCGTGCTGAGTCTACAATTTGTGTCCACGTTCGGATTTGCTGACGTTGCGCCTCCTTCCGCCACTTTAGGGTTACCTGTCCTTCTGGAACGAGAACATTTCGTATGCCCTGAGAGGATGCATTGTGATCGAACTTGCGCTTCGTGGTCGGATAGCCATGCAAAAAGACTCGTCGCGCCGACGCTTTCCCCTGGCTGACCGCGTGATCGAAGTCATCGACGACACATTGACCGGCGAAGTCTTGCTGGACGAGACGCTGAAGATGATGAAGTCGAGCGAAAAGATGAGCGTGAATTCATGGATTGACCTACTGAGTGGTATGTATCCACTCCAACTCTTTTGCAATTGCGGGCCTTTACGATGATGTTGGACCCCGAATACAAGACCATCCACTGACTTGTTGTTTCCCCATAGGCGAGACATGGAACTTGATGAAGATTGGCTACCAACTGAAACAGGTGCGTGAGCGGCTGGCAAAAGGCCTCGTCGACAAAGGTATCTTGCGAACCGAGAAACGAAACTTCCTCCTCTTCGACATGGCCACCCACCCCGTCGCCGATGGCGGCGCCAAAGACGATCTTCACCGGCGTGTGCGCAACGTTTGCAGCAGCCGTACTGTGATTATTCCTTCTTCGCAGTGGCTCCCCGAGGACTCGGAGTTCCGCGTCCTTAGAACTATCACAATGGTCTGCGCTGCATACGCCGCCAACGTCCTCGAGAACGCTCTGGTCACTATGAGCCACGAGGCACGTGAGCGAGCTTTCGCCCAGGTGGATGAGTTGCTAGCAGAGTATTCTCAATGGCCCTTTGCTCGACGGGCTGGCGGAGGACAGGCTATCGGTGCCAATTTGGCGCAGGCTATCAACGACGAAGTAAACGCTAGAGACCGAGAGCTCCAGCTGGAGGTATGCAATACCATCCCCGCAACTGGCCCCTGGGTCCTCGAACTTTTATTTGTGCGCTGCTAACTGTCTCTAGATTGTCGCGGCATGCTTGAGCGTTTTCACCAGACTTGATTCTTTACTCTAAACGTCTTCGCACCTAATACTACAACGTTTCTTTTCTCACGTCCCCCTTCATTTCCCGTGGCTCACAACCACAATCTTGCCTTGTCGCCACCAACCTGGACTTGGTATTTTCTCTTCTGTTCACTCATGTAGTTTGTCATCATGTGGGTTGGAGATTGGGTAGAGCGTCTTGTGATCTTATACGACTGAAAATTCATTTCTTGTATTGGAATATCTTACAGATCTCGATTTTGTGATCTGCCCATGGGCTTTTTCTTCATTTTGTTTTTCTCTCGTTCCTGTGTTCCGTGATCAATGGATTAAGTACTTGACACATATACCTACACCGATGTGTCGTACGTGTTATCTTAACGTCCTGTTTTGGCTGGCCCTTTTCAATCAATGAGTCCATTCAAGTTAACAATCTCTAAGACAGGACCGAGGAACCAAAACCAGCAAACTTGCATATACTTCTTCATAGCCCCCCATTATTGATCTTCACAGTCATCATAAGACCACGCCTTGCTCCAGCTGCCCCGGCAGCACCTGCATCGAGCAGCTTCGCCGCTCTCAGTAGATCGACGACGACTTCTTCGCGACCTGTAACGGTACCATCTTCCACCAACCCTGCAATCCTCGCCATTGCTGAGCTGTCCGGCGTAACAGGTACAAACTCACTCTTCAGTTTTCTCTTCCTCCTCGCCGGTGCGTCATGATCCATAGCATCCGCTGGCATTCTTACTGGTGAGGGATCCACGACCGTCAATACAGCGCCCTCATCCCTAACAACTGCATGTGACTGTCGAAAAACCTCGCCGCCAGCGCAGTCGAGCACGACATCCACAGCTTCCCACCGACGCTCCCGGAACATCGCGCCAACATCACACTCATAACTAGTGGGAAGATGAGGGATGTTGAGCACATCGTCGACATCCCACTCACTTCGAACAGCAGCTTCCTCAGACAGAGTACAGGTCACACAGATCCACGGTGGTGCTGAGACCTGGAAGAACAGCGTCTCAGCCCGTAACAATTGCACCGCAATCCGCCCGATCTCACTATTCCGCGCATTCGTCACAAGAACCCGCAACCGCCCACTCGTCTTCTTCCTCACCCCATTCCCATTCTTCCCCTGGGCGCTCCCCAGACTCACCCTCCGCACATTCGCCCAGCTAAGCTTGTGCCCATTCTCAGCAGATCCGCTCGACGCACCGCTCAACCCGCTAACACTGTCCCCATTCGCATACCCATTCATCACAGCATTCCCACTAGAGGAATTGCTAGACGAGCTGCCCCGATTCCCATTCCCAAGCCCAATCAGACTCCCAATACTAGCCCTCGCCATACTCGCCCTGCTAGGCTTCCTGCTGCTACCGCTTCCATTTCCCTCCCCATACCCACTATCATACCCACTGGTATTAGTAGCCGGGATCATCCCACTCCCCGTCCTGCTCACATTCCCCCTCCGGCTCCCGTACGCCTGCCCACGGCTATTCGTATACCCACTGCTATACCCATATCCATACGGAGGCTCAGCCTGAGCCCGACTCTCAGCCCGCCTCTCGATGCCCCCGCTCTTCGCCACCGCGTCCGGATCAAGCCCCGCGTACTTGAACAGCGCCTGCCAAGCTGTCAGCGCCGGCAGCGCCAGCGCCGCCGCCTTGGACGCACTGATATTCACCGGCTTCAGCGCAATCTCGCCCTCGTACGCGATGACATAGTCCGCTGCTGCGCCGTCGCGCGTGTAGCTCAGCACACCGAAGACGACGTCGCCAACTCTGAAGCGCGGGCCTAGCGGCCGGTGGTAGTCCTGTGGTGGGGTGGTGATGACCGTGCCGCAAATGCTGTGCAGGGGGATCTTGGGCGTGTTGTTCTTGGGATTGAGGGACTCGGCGAGCCGGATCTCGTCTTGGCAGAAGGCTGCTGTCTGCACTTTGATGAGGTACTGGCTGCCTATTGGGACGGGTGTTGGGTACGAGGTGTCGAGCATGAGGACTGAGCGGGTGTCGACATCTTGGGAAATGCTGCTGGTGGTTGTGCCGGGGGAGGGGGATTCGTTGAGGTTTTCCATTTCCATCGAGGGTTCGGGTGAGTGGTATAGGGCTCGCATTACGGAGGGGATGTGTGCCCTTGCGCCGTCGGAGCCAGAGAAATGCTTTGTGGACTTCATTGTGATGGTTTGGGATGCTCGAGACGAAAGGGATTGTTGGTGGAGAGAGAATGGGGTTTTATCCACAAGTATCTAAAGTTGAGTTGCCAAATTGGTTATATCGAGACGAATTATAGGTGGCGCTATATGGCCTTCGAGCATGTTTTCTAATCTTGACGTAGGGCAAAGCTCATTGCCACATACGCTTCGTTGATAATGATCAACCGTCGAAGTTATAGCAAAGGAATGATTGAGGTGACATCTAGTTCTGCATAGATCTGCGATCATGTAACCAATCTAAGCCGAGATGAGAATAGTCATGGTCAAAGGTATAATCCTGGAAGAGGGCTATTACAAGTACCTGACTATACTATTCGAAGCCACGCCTGCGGAATTCAATCCCGGCGGCTCTCAGGCAAATTTACTAAACATATTGCGGAAAAACTCAAAACCAATATATCTTCAACGAATAATGTATGTACAAAGTGTGGTTAATTCATCTTCAAAGGGCTTGTTCCTCCATGCCAAGATTATCAACAAAGCCGTAAAGTTCAACCGGGTCCTCAAAAACAGTCCACAGCTCAGTGGGAATACCCTTAAAAGCTTCCTCAAACCTCTCTGGTTTATTATGCTCCTCCATGTTCGCCACATCCGTCACTTTGCGAATAATAATGGCATGAATCCATTCTGGATACCGGCGATACATCTCCGCATATGCCTCCGGGTCCTTCTGCGTCGAGTCACCGATGCACAACACTCGCCGCTGCGGGAAGAACCGGTGGATCTTTTCTATTCTGTCTGCCTTGTACTCCTGAGTCTTCTCTGTGAAAGACTTGATCAGTCCACTAATATCCATCCATGAATAGTCGCGCAGGATCATTGTGCCCGGGTTGTAGTTTTCATGCAGGAAGCTTTGCAGGAATGGGTACAGGTTGTACGGTGATGCAGAGACGTAGAACCAGGCTGGTTTGAGCTCATTGTGGACGTATTTATAGAAATCCGGCATCCCTTTGATGGGGACAGGCTCATCTGCAAATGTTGTTCGTAGGATCCCCGTTGGTTCTCGTGTCATGGTTCGTTTGATCGTATCATCGATGTCCGAGATGACAAGCCAGCCTTCAGGCTTAGCGAAGAGAGTGTGCATTGATGAATGAGCATTGTCGAATGACTGTATATGCGGTGCGGCAACTGAGCTGTCTTGTATGCTCGGGCTTGAGCCTAAGTCAACAGTTTGGCTGATTATGCCATTGCGGTCCGATGGCCCTAAGGAATGGATCTGAGGTGTACCCCCAACTGTGACGTCCATTGTAACTGTCCGGCCAGGCGAAACTTTGTTCAAAAATGGCTGTACACGCTTCTCGATACGTTGTCGAGTCTCTTCATCAGCGCCGCCAACGGCTCCGTCAATACCGATTTCGTCTGCGATTCTAGCAACGAACTTGCCCACATCTTCACGGCCCTCGGCTTCAAAGATACAAGCGACGACTTCAGCGTGCCATGTTTGCGCTGGCTCTACATCAGGCTTTGGGCTGGGTGGTATACTAGGCTGATAGGCGGTGTTGTCAAACAACCAGGCTGTGTGAGTTTGCGCCTCCGCTTGGACCGCAACAGGAGTTTTGGAGCCGAGAATGGACGACATGAACTTCATAAACGTCGATCCACGGCGCTCTGGAGCCAGAGTTGGCGTCGAAGGTGTCGACGACGGCGTTGACGGCGTCGAGGGCTCTTCCACGTCGTCTTGACCTTGATCTTTGTGGTCGTGTGTACTCTTGGCATCAGGAGCCGTCGCGTCGGGAGACTGGCTGTGGGCCATGATTTGATTTCCACTCCAATCCCGAGGAGGATTTTAAGTTGTGGGAACTGGTCCTGAATAGCTCTGGGGTTCTTCAGGAGAACTAAATAGGGCGATCGCCGCGAATACACAGATGTCAGAAGAACGTGGATTCATCAGGGGCAATGCCGATCATATAGGATCGGCCCTTTAGCGCCTCGGTTGCTCTAGTTCAGCTTCCCCCACCTGATCGCTCGGCCATGACGCTGCGCTTTCAAGGGTCCTAGGGCGCAGCGGGCATATCATTCGCCCGAGTCAGGTGGCTATGACTTCAGCCCCGTGCTGTTTTTAGAAGCTGTGATTGCCTTTGAGGTCATGGCCTCTTTTGCTAGCCTTGGGCTAGAGGTTGCTTGCGGTGCAGGCTGGGCGTTCTTGACCAGGCACACTATGATATGGAAGAGGTCGGGTGTAAAGATGCAGATTGATTGCGGAGCTCATGGATATCTGTGACCCGTGGGTGCGCCTACATGTCCAGATGGATGTGCACGTGAACTGGTCCAATCGACTGGCTGGACTCAGTACTTCCAGTGCTACTCCTGGTCTGCCACATACTACAGATCACACAATGGAAAACAAATTAAAGCAAGGAATCTGTCAAAGTATTTATCCCGGGCCTATTTTCTCCTGGTGGTGTATGCTGGTCCTGCGAAGCATGGATTGATTCCCCCTATTTTCTGTGACATGCCACTGCCACCATCTTCATTACACCTGTCACTCTGCCAGTATGCGCTTTTTCTAAATCACTTTGGATAATCTATATCACCATTTTAAGATGAAGCCACGCATGCACTTCGATGATATTGCATGGGAAAAAAGTGAAAACGTTGGAGACTCCTGGCTAAATACTCTCTACGACCCGGAGACTTACAATTCGGCTGGAGTGTTTCTCGCTGAACACCACCATCCTCGTCAATGGAGCGATTTCAAATTCTACAAAATAGGCGGATTCAATCTCAGCTCTCTTAAAAAGTACGTCGATATAAAGCTCCAGGAGAATGAGACAAGGCCTTTACTATGGGATCTAGGTCATTATAACCTAGAGTATATATGCAAAATGAATGATTGACCGTCCTTGTTGACGAGTCGGACATTCTTTTATTGTACCTAGGTACCCACGTTGATTCTTGCGTTCATTCTACATATCGTCACTTCCATATCTCACAAGGGCCACTTCCTGCTTGATTGTTCAATTTGAATGCATATATAGTAGTACATGCGATATAGATAGGGCTTTAGTACACCACAGGTTAGCCCTAGGGGAATGTAGCAGAACGGCGGGGGATGGTTGACATGGAGATACAACATTCATATAAGAACCGTTCTTAGATTAGAAAATGAAGAAGCGCCGTAGAACCCCCCCATAGAATGTTTATTTATCAATTCCACGCAACTACTGATTCCTTACCATCTGCATCCTTCTCCATGCTTATGATGTCACGAATCGGCCCACCTTGATTGGCCCACACGGGCCAACCCCCGCGTCCACCACCGCTTCTCTCCTTTGCATCTCCTACCTGCATGGACCTCAAGATGGCCGACCAACAACCATCCCAGGAAGCCTCTGATTCGTCCCTCATCCTGCCTTCTCCTCCCAGCAATGGCGCGGGAATAGCATCCCCTCGTTCGAGCACCGATTCCCGTTCCTCCCACCGCAATTCCGTCCGCGTCCCCGGCATGGCCGCAACTCACCAGCATCGCCAGAGCTTGAGCGAGAGCTTGCGCGCGCCGACTGCCTCCCCACGTTCCCGTCGCCAGCCCTCTCTGACCCAATCTGCCGTGCAGAGCCTCATCGATAACCCGCCGCCTCCCAAAAATGCGGACCCCGCGTTTTTGGGCCGCGATTGGCGAGAAATCTCCATTAGCGAGCTTGTCAGCCCTGATGACTTGCATTGGGTCGAGATGGATACTGGAGTCGAAGAAGCTACCAACGTAAGTACTCGGTGCCAGCTTTAAGGGCTCTGTCGAGGGATTTCTTTAGACGAGGTCTAACTCATCCCTTCCTATAGTTAATGATTGATTCCGGCACTGGTGTCTTGCTCATTCGTGAGACCTCTCAAGATAATGCAGCAATTGGAACATTTGACTACTCGGATCTGAATACATACCTCCTGTTAGCCGCTGGGTTGATGTCTCCTGGGGAGGGCCACCGCACCCCCTACGAGGAATTGGAGAGGAAGGCTCGTGACGGGGAGACGATCTCCATCAGGGACGTAAAGAATCTGGGCTTGGAGAAGGAACCTCTAGTTACACTTCCGGCTACTGCAAATGTTCTCGCAGCAGTTGAAACGTTTGGTGGCGGAGTTCATCGCGTGGTTGTGACCAAGGAATCTACCCAGCAAGAGGTCGTTGGTATTTTCAGCCAGTTCCGACTTGTTAAGTTCTTGTGGGAGAATGGGCGCAGTTTCCCAATCCTCGAAGAGCTTTATCCACAGGCTATCCGGGATCTCTTGCTTGGCTCGCAGAATGTTATCTCGATCAAGTGAGTCAATTAGTGTATTTTTGGATTATGCAACTGCTAACAATGTGTGTCTGAATAGCGGAGACAAGCCCCTCACTGAAGCTCTACAGATACTGAATAGTGAGGGCGTTTCGTCACTTGTTGTAGTCGACAATTATCTCAACGTCATTGGAAACATCTCAACAACAGATGTCAAGGTATGGGTACTGTGCTGTTCGGGAACTGCATTTATTAACGAATTGTTAGCTACTCACCCGATCATCATCTCTTCCGCTGCTTCAAAACACCTGTACCCATTTCATCTCAGTCATATTATCAACCAGGGGCTTAAATGAAGGCCAAGATTCCTTCCCCGTCTTCTACGTGAATCCGATTTCAACCCTTGCACATACTGTTGCCAAGATTGTAGCGACCAAGTCTCACCGGTATGGAAATTTAAATATGCATTGTAGGTATAGTCACGGACTCCTACTGACATTATCATTAGGCTTTGGGTCACAGATCCCATGTCTCCCGCTTCATCAGGCCCTCCAACGCCATCCCACTCTGCAGTTCATGTTCCTTTGACGACGCCGCCATTGGGTGCTACATTTGCATCGAACCCTGCCCCATCACCGCCAGTGTCTCCACTTCCTCCATCTTCACAGCAAGCGACTAACTACGTTTCGCCGCATCTCCCAGCCCCGCCACAACCAGCTGTTCTCGCACATTCTCCAGTAGGCGGAGTTGCGCCACCGTTGGCTTCGTCAATGCCCGCTTCAGCACTCCCAGGTGCCCGCTTGTCAGGACGCCTAGTTGGCGTGGTCAGCTTGACTGATATACTGAACCTCCATGCGCGTGCAAGTGGCCTGAGCCCCGCAGACCCAGCCGAACACCGCCGCCGCCGACGAAGCAGCAGCTCGTCAAGCATGAGTGTCCGTCCAAGCGTCGAAGCTGGTCGAGAATTGTTCAGTCGGGGCCTGTAAGCGACATAGGTTGCTTCCAGAATGGTACATGGATGAGCTATGAAACCCAGGAATTGGACCTATATAATCACATACTCCTAACAAACTTTCTTTCCTCTACACATCACCATGGCTTGTTCGCTATCGGTTACTTACCTCGAAGGATTGATTATGCCAGTATTTCTTATCCCTCGTTCATACTCGACATCAACTCACGGTCCGGGTGGATGTATGTTCTCATTGCGCAACCCAGGAGATTAGCGAGAGACTCCTGCCTATTATGGAAATGGATACTTATGGGTACTATTCTTATCGTTATCGTGCCTTATCTACATGCTTACCCCATTATTTGTTACGACGAGCCATGGGCATTGAAACCATATCATTTCATAGCGAATCGATACCGGACGGGATCTTTATCCGAAAACCTCTCGCAAATGGCGTATGTGTGTGCCGTATACAGAACTCGGGAACAATGGAGCAGATAGTGAATCACTCCCTATCTTTTACCCGCTACCCTGTTTCCCCCCCAAAAAACCAAGGAACCCAGTCCATGCATGGATAACACGTTCAGAGATTGTGTGGCAAGCGCTATACTGAATAGTGACGCACGCTCTGAATGGCGTGACCAAAGTGCAGCAATCACTTCCACTCAGACCCTACCAACAGCCAAACGTGGACAATGGCCTCGCCCAGATAGCCATAGATTCGAACTCGATAAACATCTCCATAAGTAGTAGCGGACCCCCCCCCAGACCGTACCGCCACTCAGCCATCATTTAGCCTAAAACCAAACCACGATCTAGGCCATGCTTGACATACTCATGGAACAGCGTAAGATCCTAGAATGGATATTACTCCCGATAATTTCAAACCCAAGGTTTCAAGATACCTGCTTCATGTCCAAGGCCCTAGAAGTATGCCCCACGATCAATAATCGCCATCTTAAAAAGTTAATCAGGGGATAAACATCATCTGACACCGCGGCCTCGTCAGCCACGCACTTACCCAGTCCTGCCTCGCCGCTGTCGATCCCCAGCCAAGCCCAAACGGCCCTGGTTCTCGCTCGCCGAGTCATCTGCACTGCGCCAGAGCCTCTTGTCAATGGCCGGCTATTGAGTCCTGCGGATCCGCACGCCCGCCCCCGGCTGGCCTGGTTCGAGCTTGTTCTTTCTTCGTCCCAGATCGCCGGATGCGGAATGTCGCCGGAGTGGGTCGGGCTTGGGCATTGGCGGCTGGTGTTCCTGGCTCATTTTTTCCGCGGACATGGCGTGGTGTAGCTGTGGCGTCGGATTATTCTATCTCTCTCCTTGCTGAGGATCAGGTGTTGCAGGGGGGTCCACGGGTTAGGGTTGGCATGTATCCCACAGTTCTAGTAGCTCTATATTCTACGAGGGTAAGACTAGGTCTATGTTTGGAAAACTTGTTCAAAATCTACAGATCTATGCAGAGAGAGCCCTGCAGAGGCTCTGATACCCCGGAAATCTCCACAAGATAATCCTGTCCTGCTTGCACCAACCACCTTCCAAGGTTCGCAGATCGCCGTCACGATCATTACTGTCCGAGCATGTCCGCGCGGTTCACACAGAGCAGCCCTAATAGCCTATCTACCCGTACAACACGAGAAAAAACGTGGAGATATCCCCTTCTACCTGTCTCCTGTAACCAGGGCTCTCTATCCTGGCCTAGACTAACCTCTTTCCCCCCCCCCCTCGCCTCACAACATCACGGTTCGACCCACGGGTTGCGGAAGAGATACCCACCTGATAAGAGATGGCATTTGGTGGGGGGAGGGGAGGTAGACCCTCGGCCTCGATCTACACAACTACCTACTCTTCCTTTTCCCCTCTGCTAGCCGTTTGTGCTCAGGCCAGAAAGAAGCTTTACGGACCACCAATCCGCCGGAGAAAAGTCGGCGAAAGAAGCAGAGAAGCTGGCAGTGCGGCTTCCCTGTTTCGAGTACTTAGCACGTTTCATTCTGAGCACGGCTCGTCCGATCGCAAAGTTAATCTCTCTTACTCTGTCTTGCGATAGGATGGCTACATACTAGCTTGGATTAGAGGGAAGGGAGAGGGGGGATTAGGGACGTCACCGGACATTGATTTTCCTCTGTGCGCAGCCGAGAGCCTTCCTTATACCCAGCCTCCCACGAGAACGCGCAAACAAGGATGCGGATACCTGCAGCGTGCATATGCATGGCGCCGTTATTCTTGTGGGCGTGAGTTTTGCCTTTCGTGGAGATAACGTCTTGTGCTATATAGCTTTACTTAGTCTGTCTGCGGTAGCATCCATGATAAGACTTTTTATTTATGAATATTCTGATTGAGATTGAGTCTACTAATCTGATCTACTCAATCCCACCTCACCTTTTTTTTTTTTTTCTATACTGGACTTCGTTGGTTCTAGAACCAGATATCGACTCTCTCTCTGTATATACGCCCTCGCCAATCCTAGCCCACGCAAGGATTACCATATCAGGCGGCAGAGTTTCGCCAATGATCTGCACGGACGTGCCCACGGGGACCACCTTCCGGGCTCCCTGCTGGGTTCCACGGATCGTAGGGACTTATCGACAGGAGCGGGGGGTGATTCCGTGGATAAGAGTGGCGGGAGCCGTGGGGAGGAGGGAGGCGCTAGATTCGAATGCGGGTCTGTACGAGAGCTGCAACCTTAACCCCACAAATTTGGCGATGGTCAACGGTTTGATTTTCCTCAGCTATTTGATTGTATTGTATTGTGGTAAATGGATCTTGATTGTGCTGTATGTCTAGACAAAAGGGTTGGGTGCGCCTCTTGTAGTTTGACCCCTTTCCTCCCCCCCTACTCCTCCACTACTTGTGTATTTTAGCTCTGAATTGCGGCTATAGCTATAGCTATAGTTACAGTTTGATCGTCCCGCCAGCACTGACGTACCTCGCCCAACCCAACCCCTCAATGTCTAAATGCTATCGAGAATCACTAGTTTTCTGGCAGAGCTCTAATCCCAGTCCCGCCGCCCCATTGGCACTACCAACTCTCCCGCCCCCCCCTCTCAACCGGACCCCGTGATACAAGTGAAAGCAGAGGCTGTCTAGTACAAACCCACATCCCCGCATCTTGATAACCAGCCAGCTATCGCCGCAATACGAACCCTTCCCCCGCGTCTAGGCGTCTAGCCAAGTCTGCCAAGTCTACCAGCAAGAAATGTCCAGCAGACCAGCCAAGAAATGCCTAGAAGACCAGCGTCAAGATCAGGAAGAGACGAATAATCGCGCCACGGCTCCCAGGCCAAACTAGTACACATAGGTCCCTCCGCAAGAATCTAGTTCATTACAAAAGTACGCAAAGTAGCCCTGACTAGAACGTGATTGATCTCACCAGGATGATATCAAGTGGGGGGGGGGGAGGGGCTAGGGTTAACACCAGCTAGCTCTCCAAGAAGTAAGAAGAGACGGATGCGCGCGCGATTCAGCCAAACCTTGATATTAGAGTTCTGCTGCATCCTTGCACTGTGTAACCCGGGCACGACTGCCATTAGCTGTTAGGCGGTTGTGGCAGGGGAATAGTTAGTCCGGCGAGGGATATTAGGGGGGAGAAAGAATAGAGCGGTGGGTACGGGCCGGGGGGGAAGATCCTTAGGATCGGCAGGTAAGGTCGTAGGGTATGATGTGTAGGGAGAGCTGGGAAGAGGACGGATTGGGACGGAAGAGTATGTTTGCGGGCGAGATGTAACTCTACACCCAGGGATGGTGGGGACTGAGAAGTTTTTTTCTTTTTTTTTGCCTTCTATTTCCATTTTCTGGGTAGGGCTACGAGATGTTTGAGCGTGAGATATTGGTTAAAGTGTTTTTTTTATGTAAGTTTCTGTGGATTCGTGTCTCGTGAAGAATGAAGCAAAAGCAAAAAACCTCGGAACCGAATTCGAAAATCCGAAAACCCGGAACTGAATCCGAAAACCCAACCCAAATCAATGCCCGTCGAAAGTCCCAACGCCTGAATCAGAGCCCATTGGAGGCCTGCTCCTGCTTTCCCGATGGTAGTTCCTCCCTGGTCGTCAAGGCATTAAATAAAGTGGCGGAAAAAGTAAAGACATGAAGAACGGAGGGGAAAGTATAGTACAGCAACAATGTACAAAGACATAATATCATGAACAGAGGAGGGTAAATCCGTATCCCCGGGAATCAAAATAAATCGAAAAGACCACCCCATAGATAAGGGAAAAAAAAAAAAGAAAAAAAAAAAAAGAGAGAGAGAGAATGAATGAAAAGAAAGAGGGAGGTGGGGAGGAGGGGCAGGATGGAACAGAAGTAGATCAGCAGGAGACGGTAGTAAAGTCGTCAAAGGTAAGATAATCATCAAACCCAAACGGCTCCCTCTCCGCCGCCCCAGGCGTCTCCAACCCAAGGGCAAACTGACTAAACTCATTAAAATCCGGATCCAGCTCCTCCTGGTGCGGAACCATAAGCCCACTCTCCTCCTGTTTAACAGGCACAGAGGCATGCATAAGACCCTGCGGGACAGATCCCACCGCCGTGGGCGAGAGAGGGGTATTAGGCGTAGCACAGTAGTCCGGCGGCGTAGACTGGGTCTCTGCAGACAGCGCCTCAACGACCGGCGAGCCATTGCTAGACCGTGGCGCCATCTGGGCGGCGAGATGCGTGGGCTGCGTGAGCAGGTGCAGGCTGTGGAAGCTGTTGCTAGGCTGCGAGTGGCCGCGCGAGTGCCCACTTGGCCCGGAGATGGAGGCTGCGGGTGCAGGTGTCGGTGCGGGCGTGGATTGAGCGGGCGTGGGGATGTGTTGGACTGGAAGCTCGGGTGCGGATGCGAGACGCTCGCGGAACTGGCGCATTTGGACGGCGGCGGCGGCGTCGGCGGGCATCTGCGCTTGCTGCATCATTTGCTGCTGCCACATGTGCACGGCATGGGCCTCGTTGGGAGTGGGCATGGGGGTGGGCATGTGCTGCTGCTGCTGCTGCTGTTGCTGCTGCATGGCCCATGATGGAGTGCTTGCCATCTGAGCCTGCCATGACGGGGCTGCAGTTGCCGCTGGAGTGTGGGCCACGTAGGCCGGCACTTGGGTTGATGGAGCAGCGGTAGAACCCATTGTTGAGTAGGGAGAGCTGTCTGAGCCGTCCATGCAGCTCATATAAGACTGGGCATTGGGGTCGAAATTGGCCGTGGGTGAAATCATGTAGCCGTCGCTGGCAGCCATGGGACTGGCGAGAGTGCTAGAGCCCATGTTCTGGGGGAAGGGAGATCGTAAGTTCGACAAGTCTAGGCTCATCTTGCGAGAGGAGCCTCCTCCATCGACGGAGGTTGGGGCCACGCTTGAGCGACGGTGGGAAATGGATGAAGCGCGGCTAGAGCTGTTCGTACGCGCAGCAAAGGCTGCGAGTAAATGGCGGTGGAACTGCTCTTCAATCTGCATGTTCTGTGCTTGGAGCATGCGCATGCGCTTCTCTTGATAGCGCTCATCGATCTCTTCGTACATGGCTTCTTTCTCTACAATCTCTTTGGTAATGTGAAACGCTTTGCCAGTACGCTTCTTGTGCAACATGGAAGCGCGATTGGCAGACTCCAGCCTGGCATCCAGACTGCGATCCTTCCGCCGCGAGGCAGCAATAAAAGCGCTGTATCGACGATTAGCAAGAAGGGACATGGCCATCAGCAGGGAGTATACAACGTACCGCTCTTGGTTCTCCTCCCGCGAGCGGGGGATGGGGGAAATGTCCTGATCTAGCTCTGTAGAAACCATTGTGTACATGCGATTTGATTAAGCCAGTATCTTGCATGGGCGATAGTAGGGTTAAATATCAGGAGGAGGGAGGGGCAGCTGTCAGGCCCCAAGCGTCCCCTCCGAAGCTTGAAGAGGCAATCCATGGATCCGCACCGATCGTAGGTTTGGACACCGAGAAAAGTCCCGTCGGACGATGGACCATGGATCCCCTCTCAAGCCACGGCGAGCCCGTTCGACAAGAGCGCCACATCGGCCAATACGAGTCCTGCTTTCCCTAGGCAAGCACCTCCGCTCCCTGATTTGCTGCTCGGGGAATTCATGCAGTGAGCAAAATGCCCTGTAGAGTTCAACAGCTTATCCCCCCCCCCTCCCCTTCTGCGTCTTGCTTCTAGGTCTAGACCAGACCCTGCTGGGGTGGAGCGATGTCCCCCGCGATGTGACTGCGTAGTGTTGCAGATCCAGCAGAGATACTTATGATTCGTGTGGATGCCTCGATTCGAAGTTCCCGCTATCGTGGGTTCTATCGTAGTATCTCTGCCTTAGATTGTCTTGATCCGGCCACGATTATGACCTTTTTTTCTTCTACGGCCCCCTCCTCCCCTTTCCCTGTCTGCAGAAGTGCGGGATAAAAACTCTTTTCTTTCATGTCGAGTTACATACGGGGTCTACCAGTATACCGTCGGGCAGCGGATACCTTTTCCTATGCGCCATTGGGGTACAAAGCTGGGCGTGTACCATGAAACCCAGGTGTCAAGGCGTCTAGCCCTTGGAGTGCTTCAAGTTTGGAGGTGCAATCTCTGCAGTTTCCTATACAGAATGACTCCATTTTCCTTCCTTACTCCAGCCTCTTAGATCGAAGATCTGCGCAAGACCCATCGACCCATCGACCCAGTCCAGGATGGCAACATCCCAGTGTCCCAGAGCTAACCAAGACCAGGCCTGGACTGAAGTGGTCTCGATTAGCCCTGGGCCGGGGTCTTTTATCCGAATCCACGAGAGCTGGAGAGCATCTGGGCCTGCAGAGATTCCCCCAGATAAATCGCGGATTTGCCACTGGCTGCACTACTCTTATCGCCCAGCCGAGGGCCAAGCCATCCTCGGCTCGCCACTCTCTGGTGCCATCCTCCACAATACGTCTGCTCTATACAACACGTAAATAATAATAATACCCCCATCGCCAGATCCTGGTATATCTGGTAGTTCCTGTCCGCCTGGCCAGTTTGATTCTGTACAACATTAAATAAGCGGCGGCTCTAAGGATCTAGCGTAGTAGCACACACTAGTTAGTGGAGCCGATCGACATACTCCACGGCGATCAAAGAGATGAATTTCTGCACGGTTAATCTCGCACGGCTAATCTCGCACGGGCATATTGCAGCAAATGGGAAACCAAAAAAAAAAAAAAAAAGGGGGACACACGAGTCTGATAGTTAAACTTTTCTCCAAAATACTAATAATAAAAATCTCAATCATCATACCATTGTGTCGAGAACTACTATATCCACCTGCCATATTCTGAAGTTCCCCCGCCACCGAACGTCTCCGGACGTCCTATCCTCGTACGGATAGACCCAGGGCCTTGTAGAATTGTCCAATCGTTGTTAGCATGCGCGCACATGCTTTAACAGCCGTGTCTACCGTACAAGGACGACACATGGATGCGCGTGCTCGCTTATGCATTGCGCCAATCGCTGGTGTTATGCATTCTGCATTATCCGATTGCATGATATCATGCCAGAATCTGACAGGGCTGTTGAGATGTGATGAGATGTGACGAGGATGTATGGAGGAATTTCCGATCACCCTCCCCGGCCATGATTCGTTTTTGTGGAGTATGGTGCCATTCTGCTCGGGTATCCCGAGTGTGGCGATGGGTGTTGAGCTGGGATCGGCAGGCTAAATTGGCTGATGAGGAAGGAGGGATTGGATCATCTTTAGGCTATTTGGAATTCGAGGCATTGACTTTGTGGGATCGGCGTGGGAGGCCATGGGTCGTAGGGCGGCAGCTCGTGGTTTATCGATTAGGCGTTGAGATGGGCGGCCGCTAGTGAGGACGATAGGGTTCGTCCCTGGCAGGTTAGGGACGGTAACACGGCGGGGGGAGGGGCTGAGGGAGGAGTTACGGGAGCAAGGATAGGATAAATCTACGTTGTTTCAGATAGGCTCAAACGTTCAAGGGTTTATTTAGTGGTGGATGCTATAGCTATAGGTAGGGACCAGAAACAGGTGGGTGATCAAGCATGAGATTGGAGTTGTATCGGATTGCACAAGGCAGTGATATCTTTATAAACAGCATTCAGGAAGGCGCTAAGGTTATCATGGGGGGGCGTTGAACAGACAGGACGGACAGATGGAGAATTGCAAAGCCCGGGGGGATGCGACGTGCCTCTTTACGGACACAGCCGGGCTGCATAACTTAAAAAAATGGATGCCGTCTCGGCTAAGCGACGACTGGGCCAGAGCAGAGTTGGGAGGACGAAGAACGCTCTGCATCATATCATGCCATTGGCCTTGGTACGTAGACGTTTTTGTTTGTCTGGCCGATGTTTGCGGAGCTCTTTTTTTTTGAGTTTTGCTTTTGAGTTTGTTTTTTTTTCGCTTTCACGTTGATTTCTCTTTCTAGATAATGCCTAGAGAGGGCACCATGCCCTGCTCTTCACGAGCCTCGGCACCAAGCTGGTATGAGACCTTGAATCGAATTTTTACCGAGTCGCCCTTGCCTGAGTCAACTCCGTCGAGGAGCATTTCCTGCTGCACTCCGTGTTGTTGCTGTGCGGCAATATCTCGGCCTGACTGCGGCCGAAGCTGAAGCTTATATGACTGTGTAGATGTTTATTAGTCATGAGCCAAACCGCCGGGTAATTTTATTGGCCTCTTACCTTCTCCACTGCCACTTGGAAATGGAGCGCCCCGATGGGCTGGCTCGTTGAGTTAGAGAAGACAGCTTTGATGTGAATTTGACGGGGCGAAGAGGGTACTCTGGTTGCGTGAAAGTCTACCCGCAGCTGTGAATTCAAAACCTGGACCTGGTTCTGGGAAGGGAGAGCATTTGGCAGAGAAGAGGCAAAATTCCACTCATCGTCCTCGGCCAGAACAGCCTGGCCTGCGGGCTGCTGGGGCGCACTGGAGCCCCCTCCAAGATCTAGCAGAGAAGTTGAAGCTGGTTGGGGTTGCTGTGGAGGTGGTTGGAACGCGCCACTGGTGGGCCGAGGGCTAGCAGACACAAGTGAAGCGAAAGGGTCAGATGCTTGTGGTGGAGTTGCGGTGGACCGCGCTTGTGGGGACGGCCCGGGAGCAGGAGTGGACGACTGTGATACGGGCAGTGGCGAGTTAATGGAGGCGAGGAGATCGTAGTTGGGTTTGAATCCCCCGGTTGTCTGTTGGGGAGGTGGAGATGATACAGTGGGCGGCGATGGACCTGGTGCTATAGAAGGGAACCCCACTAAATATGCGGTTAAGAAAATTTTTCGCAGAATGACGGGTAAATGGTATACGTACTGTTGGAGGCGCCTAAAGAGATACCACCAGATTGTACAGGGCCATCATCCAATGACAGCCCTAATAGATCATTTTCAACAGCACTGCCACCTTGGGATGGCCCAGGTGCATCTCCATTTCCATTGGAGCTCGGCTCCTCTGGATCAAAATCGATCAGAGATAACTCGTTGTTCGCATTCTTTGAGACTCCAGTAGTCGTTCCCAGAGTGCCCTTGGGAATCTTGGATGCCGCATCCAGGTCGCCCTTCTTAACCAGCTTGTAACGTTCGATAGTCCGGTGTATACTGTCATTGATCTCGAGAAGTTTCTGCACAGCTTCAGGGTCCTCAGACTCTTCCTCACACATCTTTTGAATTTTCGGATGAGCACTCTGCAAAGCAGCTGCGAGCTCCTAATGCCCAGTTAGCATGGTACCTCCCAACTTATATTCTCATCCTTCTCACCTCAAAAACATCGCCCTCTGCAATGCCCTGCCCAGGCTGCTGGTTCTGTAACATTTCCTCCAGAATCTTCGCCTTTTGCTGGACCTTGGCGACTTCCTCCGCAGCCTTGGCCCGATAATCGGTCTTGTGGCGATTATCATACCCAGCCATAACCTTCATGAGTCGGTTAGCCTCTTGCAGATCCGCAGGCGTACCCCTCCGAATAAGCTCCTGAAGCTTGGCCGATTGAGCCTCCTTCTCTTCCTCCTCCATCTCCTCCGCCGAGCGCAAGTTCTATAACCCCGTTAGTAAACACCACCCGCGACGCCAAGTTACACAAATGTACATACGTCACTCGGGTTCAGCACCGCGGCATCTTCGCGACGGACTTCGGGGAACGCATAACCCTTGTAAAGCAAAAGCCGATGCATGTCCCTGATATGCCCCAGGTCCTCCTTATACCGCGATGTCTGGCAGATCGTCTGTCGCCATTCCTCGATCGACTCTAGAATGCGGTGCTGCACCCGCGAGGGCCGCACAGGCGGCCGTTCCGGGAACCGCCGTACCAATTCATTCAGGAACTCTTTCGTGCTGATCTGGAGGTGAAATGGGTAACCGCAGTTCTTTACGGCGATGTCGAGGACCTGATGGGGCGGAATTGGGGAACCCCGGTTAGTCTAGCCCCACGCCAAGTGTCATCTCGAGAGTAGGAGGGGAGAACATACACCTAGTGCTAACAGCGCGATATTCTGGTTCCGGGCATTGATCAAATGCACGATTTCGACGGCGGCTTCGCGCGGACTAGGATAAAGGTCCCGTATCAGTATATGCGGCGGCGGGTTTTGTTTGGGAGGGGCTGGACTGGACGGTTGCTGAACTCACGCACTGCCCTTCTTGGAATTGATCAAGTCGGAAACTTCGAGGTTTAGAGCTAGATTGGGCTCGTAGTTCTGTGGGTCGCAAGCATTACCTGGTAGTCAGCAGGGGTTAGCACTTCCGTATCGTATATCTATTGTTTAGCATGTGGCGCTTCAGCTTACGGATTGCCCGCTGAAGCGGTGTCAGCCCCGGCTCAGCATAGGCACCGAAGCGGTCCCTAGCCGCCATGCGTGCAGAAGCAGCCTCCAGAGTGGCGGTTTCGGGGGGGGAGGAAGGAGAAAAGGAAATTGAAGATGGGGAGTCGGATTGGGTCAAGGTATCGAACAAGGCGGAAGAACACACACCCCGCGAAATCGTAGTCAGGCCCGAGCTGGGCGGAGAACCTTGCACGTGTGGCGCTTGTGCGGCGGGAATTTCTTCGTTCTTCCACGATTTCGCCCACTTTGCGCTGCAACTGTGGGCTTTGCTGTGCTCAATATGGTTCGACACAAGAAAGATAACTTTTCGAGGGGCGGGAAGAAATTTTCTAATACTCGTCCAAAACCTGGGCCCCGCGCTGATGGCGAAGCAACCGCTTCGTCTCGCCCTGCTTTCAGAGCTGCTTGCTGGGATCTTGGTCACTGTGATCCGAAAAGATGCTCTGGTAAGCG
Organism: Mycosphaerella populi pn0402; assembly: GCA_002153405.1. Taxonomy (NCBI): domain Eukaryota; kingdom Fungi; phylum Ascomycota; class Dothideomycetes; order Mycosphaerellales; family Mycosphaerellaceae; genus Mycosphaerella; species Mycosphaerella populi. Next base: position 49,163 of record KZ119291.1, read on the forward strand.
CCTAATGAAGCTGGGCTTAATGCGAGAGCTTCATATTGGCCAGAGATTCCCTGGAGTGATCGTCTCGTATGTCTTTTTTTTGAGTGGAACTTCATGCAGATCGCATGCTAATTTTCGTTACAATAGACCGAATGCGAAAAAGGTTGTGTCGCCCGCCGATAAAGAGTTGATGGAACAACATGGCGCTGCAGTGGTGGAGTGCTCTTGGGTCAGGGTTAAGGAAGTGCCTTGGTCACGAATTGGTGGAAAATGTGAACGACTTTGTACGTGCAGTTCTGAATTACGCGGAGATCGTATGCTAACGTCGATCTCTTAAGTACCCTACCTGATCGCAGCGAATACGGTTAACTACGGCAAACCTTGGCGACTCAACTGCGTAGAAGCACTGGCGGCTTGCTTCTTTATCTGCGGACACGAAGAGTGGGCACAGGACGTTCTCAAGAATTTCAGATACGGGCAGGCCTTCTTGGATATCAACTCCGAATTATTAAAACGCTATGCTGCTTGCTCGAGTGAAGAAGAAGTAAAAAAGACTGAAGAGGAGTGGTTGGCGAAAATCGAGCGAGAGTACGAAGAGAGTCGCATAGAGGGAGAAGACGACATGTGGACAGTTGGGAACAGAAATCGAATGCCAGCCCAGGAAGGCTCAGATGACGAAGACGACGACGACGACGAGAGTGGCGAGGATGGTAGTGGGGATGAGGGTGGAGATGCCGAAGAAAGCGAGGAAGACAAAGATCCATTCGCGATCTCAGACGACTCCGAAGACGAAGCGCAAATGGCCGAAATCCGACAGAAAATCCTCGGGTCCAAAGCATTCCAAAATCCATCCGTCCCCGATAAAGAGCAACCGGAGAAAATTGCTAAGCCGGAGCCCAAATATGTCGATTCAGATGCCGAGTCTGGCTCAGCTGGGACTGAAGACGAAGATTTTGATAACATCATCAACGCGACAACCGTCACTGATCGCACGGGGATCAAAGACATTCAGCGGAGACGCGCACAAGAAACCGTTAGCGCATCCTTTTCACGGACAGAAATTTCTGCCCCGAAGAGATGGTAAGCGTTGGGATCAGCGTCAGAATTTCTTGAAAATGATTGAACGAGTCAATATTATATGATTACAACGCATACGGAATATAAAAATTACATAGAGTGATGGACATTCATCCTGGCCTTGCATGCATTGCGCAGCTTGCACGTAGAGCCCAGCTTCCCTAGTGGTCATAGCCTCCAGCAGTTGTGTTGCATTGGTTGATCCAGATTTGAAGTTGCGATCTTGAAGCAGGAGGCGATTTCGACACCTGATACCGATGCCGATGATAAAATGCGTCGCTAGGACGAATGGTGGCGACCAACGCCATTCCCACGAGCCTGCGAGACGGTCGTCTCCACGGCGTTGTCTTGGAATTGGTCACAGTTGATTATATGTGGATATAAGGCTATGAAGCCGGTGTGTTTGAGCTCAAAGTGCTCTATTTTTGACATCATGGATGTTCTGGTATCTCCGGCATCGTGAGCAGTCCACGTCGCGATGTCTTGGGCAGGCGTGCGTTAAAGAATGTGCGGTGGTCTTGCAAAGAAGAGGGTTTGCCTCGATATAGCTCGGCAGTGGCACTCGAGGCAGCCTAGTGTATTTCGTCGATGGATATGGAGATTCAACTTGGTGATACGAGGCTCGAAGTGGTCGGACGGGATACATGCTTGTGCATGAGTATATTCGACGAGACTGGTGATTATTTCATGAGCGGCCTTTCAAGATGGGGAGGTGGTAGGAAAGAAATACCCCATCCATATAAAAATTCCAATTGAAATTAACAGGGCAATTGTTTTATATGACGACTCACAGCAGGGGCTTATATCGTTTACCCTGCGTTTCTAAGGGTGAGTGGGTAGGGATAAGCCTCCCGCATGTCTGAGATGGTAGTAAGGGCAACGCAGTCACCATTGGAATAAAATACTGGGAACATGTTTCATAATGGAAGTCTTGTATTCATAAAGTCTCATCCTAACGTTCTCCAAAATTCCCTACGGCATAATGTTCTTCTCCAGCATAAATCAGTCAGGAACCTTCTACATACACAGGCTATGCATACGCCTTGCACATGATCAGAAGATCGCCATTTTTAAGACAATTCTAGGGTTAATGAAAATATCTAATTATCAATAGACGGGAATTGCGAATAGATCGGGGAGGGGGGTACAATTGTCATCAAAAGATCGCATCCCGGGAATATTCTCGAGCAACGGCGACTCCAGATGCGACGATGAATATCGCTATTTAACAGTACACGCCCAAGGATAATCCAACACCCCAACACGCGCGAAGTTGGAGCAGAAAACCCCCAATCGAAAAGTGGTCAGCACTTGCCATTTCTGAATTCTGAAACCCAGGCCGCGTCACTGGGAAGAAACATTGGACACTGTCAAGTTGTTACCGCCATCTTTGCGCTCTGTTCACCTTGCTTCCATACTCCGAGTAAATGAATGGCAGTTGCTTTTGCAAAGCATGCGTGATCAACTCAACTGGTCGAATAGAGAGATACAACCATCTGTCACCATTTCTTTTCATTCCGGATATGACCCTTTGAGGTTCGGTTATGTTGAGACTGAAACCGATGACTTTCTTTACAGCCATGGGGAGGCAGTGATTGATACAACACATTGAATATCTCCCAGATACGATATAGGAACTTTGCACGATGAATTTGACCCGTTTTTCCCGCGGCCTAATTTGTCACCTTATTGGCTTGACCTGCGTGGATTTGCCTATGAATCCTTCTCGAGCATGGCTCAATCAAAGGATTGGTAAGAAGAAGGTCCAGGAGACAGATTCGCGAATGGAATCCCTCCAAGCAAACATGAAGCTCGAGCTGTGTGGCTTGCGGAGAGGATCTGTATCAAATGCAGTTGCCTGACTGATGAGTGATCAACGAACACGGACAGAATGGCTAAATCGTGGCATGTTTGGTTGAATACAGTACTTCTCGAGGCAAAAGGCAAAAGGGTCATAGGGTCATCGGTTGTTTGACCTTTCTACCTTAGAATTTTTTAATAAGATTAAATGCACAGGTAAATAGAAAGAAGATCTCATTAATTTCAAAAAATGGGTATCTCGACTATGAACTCAAATCACTCCTCGGTATCAATGGCGCCAATGCATAATTCAACTTGAGATGGGCCAATTTCATACATAACTCCCCATCAGACCACCAAGTCATTGTGGTCAAGTCTAAAGCATCTTATCTTTTGTTCTCATAGCTTATCTCGACCTTTTCCTCTCCAAGTAACAATATCTCGGATCCCCTCATCATCTATCGGTACTGTGCTTGGGTTACTTCGCAGATCTCCTTGATCGAAAGCAGTACCAAATTCAGTAGAAGCCATTCATCATCTTGGCCAAATCAAGCGTATCCTCTCGCTCCTTCATCACCCGTTTCTGGGGACGAAAGCCGTTGGAACCCACAGCCTCAGAACCCCTCTTAAAGGCAGGAGGCTCGATTTCCTTACCACGGACAAAGCAGCAAACTGCCTTTGGCTTGTGCTTCTGCTGGAAATAGGAGAAGACACCGCGGTCCACGAAAGGAAGCTGAAATTCCATGACAGGGACATGCTTCTCGAGGGAGAGGGGGCGAATAGGAGCCATGTTCTTGAAGCTGGGCCAAAGCTGATTGGGCGTGTCATTATACAAATGAATAAGGGGACACAGAATCTCCTCCTCGCGGTGGTCGACTTTGGCAATGTTCTCGAGGTTGCGGGCGATCCAGTTGTGAATACGCGGGTCCGGTTTCTTGTTAGGATCCGCGCCGAAAACGGGCCGCATATCACACAGGGGCCGGACTGCGTCGGTAAACTCCTTACAGTTCTGGGTGATGACGAACTGGAGCTCAGGGAGCTCCCACAAGTATGCCAGTGCGTGGGGGGTGAGGCGGTCTTGGTTGCGGAATTTAATCACGCGGAGGTGTTGCAGCGAATTGTAGTTCTTGGACATTTCAACCCAGCTCTTGACCACGCCGTCGGTCATGCCGCCCTTGACGGCCCAGTCTCCGCGTTCCGAATTCATGAGTCCAGTCTTGTTGATCTCAAGGGCAACAAGGTTTCTCATGTAGCCGATGGCAACTAGATCGGGGATCTCAATAATATTGGTTGACACGGACAAGATTGCACGCCAGTGAATCTTTTCACTGTGGATCATATCAATGTACTGGATCAGGGGCGACTTGCACACGGTCGCTATAAAACAGTAGTATGAACTGATTTTGTAGAATTCTTTGGGATATTTCTCGGCCATGATCCGCCATAGGTGCATAGTTTGCTTGTCACTGGAACATATCAGTATTCGATCCCTATGTTGCGATGCAAAGGCAGTGCATTTACCATTCGCCAAGAGAATACCATAAATACTCAGCAAGACTGTAAGGTACGTTGTGAAAAAGATCAGGAGTCAAGATAGACTGGTCTCTAACCGTCGCTCGCATAGACATCTGCTTGAGAGAGGAAGCTCCCTTGGGGCTTTCGACACCCCAGCCATATGGGAGGAAAGGAGACTCATGGAACCAATGGGCGCCGCGCTTGAAATCATTCTGAGGTCTTCCACCTCGAAGCAAGACGGACTTTTTCTTGGGATCGAGTGCTCCTTCGTTGGAGAGGCGATCATATCTGCCGTTGAACCAGGAGTCGGCCTCGTGCACGGCCACATTAATGGCCGGAGGGGTCAGGGCCTCCTTCTCCTTGGCGATGACTTCGAGCTCTTCCTCGGTTTGGGTTTTTGCCGTGGCAGCAATGGGTTTGCCAAACCATTCGCTGACTGCCAGCTCGGCCGGGTAGATGTAGGCCATTGCGAAAGGCGTTAAGAAACAAGATGGAGACAAAAGGTGACAAACATGAGCCTGTCCAAAAGTCGATGCGAAAAAGCAGACGTGAGAGCAAGAGAGAGAGAGGAAGCTTGCAAAAAACGGTTCTATTCTCACATCCTGCCTCAATTGTTTATACAACAATGGGCGCGAACAATTGAAATCCAAATTGAGACGCTGTGGCTGAGAGATCAACGTCCCATTGGTCAGTCACGTGAGAACAATAAAACAAGATCCATTGTCAGAACATGGTCGTAATCACCTGTGCATTTTTTAAGGCTATCGGGATATATGTATTCAAATGTTCAACTTTAAACAGTGAATCCATAGAAGTAAATTGCCTAGGCGTATCATTTGAGACTAAACCCAAGGGCCTGACTTCACATTTCATCTTATAGTCTAGTGCTCCCACGAAAGGATTCTACACTTGATGGTTAAATCGGCAGTTTTATGTTTCATTTTTGAGATAATGGAATTCACAAAGCCAGAACCAAAACACCCAAGCTTGAATAATGTATTCAAGATGCGTGAATCGTCTCACCACAAACCCACCACCATATCCCTAGTCTCGACTTCCCATCCTATACAGTCTGCTCCTCTGCAACAGTCACCTGCTTCTTCGCATATCTACTCCAAGACCTAACAATAGCCCCATACCGATAAAGCAGATACGGTACCGGCGTAAACACAACAGAGATCAGACCTAGCACCGTTGCCGTCCACCCCACCCCAAGATGCTCATACATCAAATGCGCAACAATAACCATAACCCCCGAAGCCACAAACCGGAAGCACTGAACCGACGACAACGCACTGGCAGGATGGTAGTCGAACGTCGCAGCAACATAAGCATAAGTCGAGATAAACACGCTGCAGACGCCAAAGCCGAAGGCCAATGACGCTGCCAGTGGACACCAAAATGAGATTTGAGGGCGTGCGGTCCAGCCCATCCAGAACAACCCGATAGGAATCCACGGGGCTCCAAACATCGCAAAATACAGATTTATCTCCGGCTCGGGAGCTTTGTGGCCGCGTTGTCGCGCGTGATGAATCTCGCGGTTGGTTAGACGGATCGTGAGCGGGATAAAGGGAAGAGCCAAAGAGACGCCGATCGAAAGACTGATGAACGTGGCCCCAACTTGGCCTTGGTCGAGCTTATATACCTTCTCATAGATATTGACGAAGCCTGCAGAAAACGTATAAAGGATAATGAAGATGATGGCCATGTAGCTCGCAAAGATCATGATAATAGGCTCTGTCCAAAAAAGCAGGATTGGCCTATAGAGCGCATGAGCAAACCGCCTCGGAAGCGAAACACGTTTAAACTCCAATGGGGCGCGATAGCGATCATCTTTCGTGATGCGACGCAGCTGTTTAGCTTTCCAGTGGAGGAGTATTGGACTGTATGTTTCTGGTAAGAAGAAGAAGATGCTTGCGAGGATGACTCCGCCCAGTATGCAGGATGCCCAGTCTACGAAGCGCCAGCTCACCGCGTGGACATAATTGATGATCAAGCCTGGAGCAGGCGCAACAGTCGCTCCGAGAAAGGCGGCTGTGGCGTAAAACGGGAAGGCGTACATTCTTTCAATCACGGACCAGAGGTCGACGAGGCCTGCGGCGGAAATGACGAGAGGGCCTGATGCGAAGAGCCCTGCTAGACTTCGCATGGCACTACGTTGGCCTACGTTTTGGGAGAGGCCAGCACCCATTTCGAATAATAGGCATATTGGCAGGCAAAATAGATATATCGGGTTTCGACCAAGGACTTCTGAGATCGGGGCGAATATGAGTCCACCAAGCCCGAGAAGTATCAAGTATAAAGCTGTAAAACCCCGGCATTAATATAACATCGACAGGCGTAGCTCTTGACCAGATACATACCAGTCGGTACACTCTCCAGCTCAAAACTTGTCTTAAACAACTGCCTCGTCGTCGTAAGAACAGTAGCATCGATCGTCGATGTCCAAAGAGTGAAAAATCCAAGACTAGAGAGTATAACAGTATACCAAACACGACTCTGAAAAGACCAATTATGCGGATCCATCGGGTCACAATCCCCCTCAAAAGTAACCACAACAATCGTATTTTTCTTCTTCTCCGGTCCCGACTCAAATGACTCCGTCTCGCTATCAGGCCTATCATAATTCCTTGGCCGATCCCTCTCCAGCCCCGTCACCATCATATCGACATCCCCGCCCAGCGTGTCCCGGGTGTTAATAGTAAATGGGTCAACGTTGAAAGAAGGATCATAGTCCGCGCGCTCGACGTCGCCATCCCGCTCCAGGTGCGAGCGGGTAGTATGCCGAGGCTCGAGAGTCGGGCCCGCGATGAGGGTTTGGTGGCCATGTTCTCTTCTGCGGCGGGCGGGCTCGCCGTCGTCTATGTAGCGCTCTTCGGACTGGATGCCGCCTTCTTCGGGGTACCAGTAGCGGCGCTCGGAGGTCCAGACGTCGTCGGGGGGATTGTGTTTGACAACAATCTGTTTTTCGAGCTGTTTGCGGATCCGGCGTTGTTCGAGGAAGGATTGCATGGTGTATACATCCGACCTGATCAGAAGGGTTGTCTTTTGAAGGCTGGGCTTGAGTGCGTGAGACTGTGTGCTGAGTAAAAAGAGTCCATAGCGAACCTGGGGGGCCACCTAAGTAAGCGCAATTCTTGTCCTCTCTGTGCCGAATTAGCTGTGTGTGCCACCGTCAGTAGTCGGAAATCTATGCCCAGGTGGCGGGAGGCGATCTAATATATCAACAATGACGTCGGGCTTGTATGGGATGGACTACATGAGCTCAGAAAGACCAAAAGCTGTCGTCACCGGGTCTAGATAATTTTCAAGGTTAAGCTAAGCATGCGATAAATGAATAAAAAGAGCATAAAATACGAAAAGAGGTTCGTAAGTCATGGCGTAAGTCACAGAATGCGCAAACTTGATACCCAGTCCAGATGAAATATACGAACACCGAATAATGGAATTACATACAGAGCGGTTCATTAGAAAGAAAAGAAAAAGAACTTAGACCTCGGAACCCGGCAGGTTCATGGATTCGCCCGGTAGTACTTCGGCATTCCGATTTTTACATCACGTAAAGAAGGTTCGTATCTGCGCATTATGTTAATGACGGAGCTCCATAGATAATAAGGAGAGACTACGAACCTAGAGGGTGACTGCAGCTCAATTGAGGCTTTTGGGAGTACTTGGACGACAGCTCCTCGCGGATGCTGTTCAGCAACTGGACGTAGCTCTGCTGGGGGTTCTTCCGCAGAGCAGCGATGAAGGCCCAAGACATGGCACCGGTAGCCTGGCCAGCAATCTGAGCATCTTGACTAGTCTGGTCATCCTTACTACCAGACCACATGACAACATCCGCCGGACTGGTCTTGGTCTGCTTCGCGCGCTCATATACCTCATCGCCCTTTGTGGCCTTCTTGATGAATCCCATAGCAGTGGACATCATACTACCCATGTCACCACGTGCATAAGCCTGAACAACGCCGAGCAGACCTTGGCCAGCTTCCTTGGCAAGGTTGGGCTCCTTGAGAACTCCAGAGGTGGAGTAGATGTACGGCAGATCCAGCGCGGAGCCAGAGTGGCAGGAATCGAAGATTGCGGTCAATCTCACGCCGGGCTGCAGACTGTTTACGAGGATTCGGTGCATCTCGTCGTCGACAATGTGTCCGGCGTTGCGGAAATCCACGGGGTAGATGACTTCGTCGTATCCGTCGTCTTCATCGCCATCCAGATCCTCTGTTTGACCACCATGGCCTACAAGAGCCGATTAGTTTTTGATCGCTTCTCCGTTTTTGACAGCATCATGCTACTTACCAGAGTAATGGAAGAAAAGCGAGTCATTGGGTCGGGCATCCTTGACGAGCCAGTGCATTGCGCGCAGGATGTTCGCCTTGGTGGGCTGACTCATAGGGTTTTGCTGGTCATCAGTCAAAAGGACCATGTCTTCACGGGCATAGCCAAAGTTCTGGTTAAGATAGCTGGACATGTTCTTGACGTCGTTGATACATCCGCGTAGCTGGCCCTTCTGGCCAAAGTAGTTGATACCGATCAACAAGGCCTTGCGCTTACCAGTGCATCGCGAATACTGGAAGTTATAGCCCTGGGGAGCGCCGGTGCCGAAAGAGACTGGCGCAGTGGGAGGAGGTGGAGGTCCACCGCCGCCGCCGCCGCCATGGTGACCGTATGCCGGGCGGGGCTGGCCCTGGTATCCTGGAGGAGGACCACCGGGAGGTGGCTGTTGGTAACCCTGAGGGGGACCAGGTGGAGGACCCTAAGAAGAGGCAGTATTAGTAACCAAGCTCAATAGTCTCCAACCAAGTCGCGACTTGGGCAATGCGACATGACATACGTTATAGCCGTGCGGCGGGGCAGGCGATCCGTAGGGCTGAGGAGGTTGGGGCGAGTGAGAGTAACCGTATGGGTTTTGCGGTGGCTGCTGCTGGTGGTATTGCTGGCCAGGATAACCGCCGCCGCCGCCACCGTAGGATTGCTGATGGTGATGCATCGGTCTGCGAAAGAAACAAAGTCAGCTCTGGCATCGTCAGGCGACCGGTGATCATACGGGTACTGCTGCTGGGGAGGGTAGCCCTGCTGGGGAGGATACCCCGAGCCTTGCCCATAGGGCGGATAGTAAGACATGACGAAGCGACCCAAGGAACAGAATCGACGAGGATACAGAGAAGAGAAAGGGGAGTTCAAGTTTGGGGTTGGAGGATGTGGAGAATGGCCGAGATCTCGGAAGTACGGGACCCGCCTGAGGGAATCGAATCGCGCTTGGACGACGATATGCGGGTTCGAGAGAAAAAAAATATCAATCAAACAAGACTGGGAGAACCATGAAATTTGAAAGAGCCTCGATCGTCGAACCCCTCCAGAGGCGCGCGCGAGAAATGTGATCGACTAGGAAACGTTGCCACTTACCGTTCCAAGGCTGGGTAGGCGTGTATCTGTAGCCTAGTCGAGTTGCGATCGACCTACTAAGTGCAAGCTAGAGGAACTATCCACTAGGTAGGGCTGGCTGGCAGATTGAAAGGGCCCCTCAGTGAATTATAGCCAGAAAAACGAAGCACTAGATATCGAAGCTAACAAAGTCTATCGCAAAAATTCTCCTCCAGCCCGTGCGGTTCTTATATGTCTGCCCGGGTGACCTGCAGGCTGAGCACTTCGGCCGCCCCGACCTCGGGAGCGCCGAGGCCCTTGCAGTCATGAGTCCAAGCGACCAAGGCCGTGGATTGGGCAGGTCTTCTTCAATGACAGGACGCACAATGCATCGAGCCTTGCCGGTGCACTGGCAGGGTTGCACAGGTCAGAGTCCGTCATACTCGCTCTTGGTTGGGTAAAGCGTGAGAGAGCGTTGCCGCCAATGATAATGGCGGGAGATCGCTAGATCGATAATGTCCACAAGAAAAGACTAGAGTCTCCGTCCTCGTGCAGGAGTTCGTAGATGCCAAATGCTGATTGATTGTCGGTTTACCCTTTGTGCTTCGTGCATGGAACCCATCACCTACAGAGGTTCGATCTAATGGAGTTTGACTTGCCTAAACAAGTTAACTTATACAGAAACTCGAGGAGCCAGGAGCCCTCTTCGTTAGTCCAGAGATCCGAGGACCGTTCTGATCCTTACTATATGCGGAGGAGCAAAAAAGACGGTGAAAAAAAGAGTCTACAGATTCAAGGTTCTAATTTTCCCTGTACGTGAGATAATGGCACAGATATTTCCCCAATAGTCACACTGAAGCAGAGCCGTCTTTCCCCGAGACTCATTTCATTAAGAAAAATTTCCACTTTTTGTTCAGAAAAACCATCATTGCATGGCATAAACTCGTTTATCCGCGGCGGGGCATTCCACGACCACGGCCCCGGAGGGCACGCTGTGCGGCACCAGGGGGAAGACCACGTGGAGCGGCTCCGGGCTGCGCAGACTCCTCATTCTCTGCAAAGCGTTCGTTAGTCAGGCACATCATCATCCTATCAACAGCTCATAGTGGGCCGAAGTGGAAGGGGGGTAGGTAGTTGGATAGGTCAACTTACTGATCGTCTCATCCACACTCAAGATCAGGCAGGCAGCCTCTACAGCAGCCTGGATGGCATTCACCTTGACCAGAGTGGGCTCCCACACAAAGGCAGCCATGTTGTCACGGACACCCTCGTTATCAAAGTCCACACCAGCCCAAACGTTGCTCTTGCGGTGCTCAACACGCAAACGGTTCAAGATGTCTGTGGCATCGAAGCCGGCATTGTCGCACAGCTGGCGAGGAATCACCTCGAGGGCCTTGGCGAACGCCTTGACCACAGCCTGTTGCTTGTGCGGAACATTGCGATCCGCGAAGCCGTGCAGATGGCTGGACAGCTCCATTTCAGTGGCACCTCCACCGGCCACGATGGTGGTGTTGCGGAGAGCGCGCTTGACGATCATAATGGCGTCGTGCAGACTGCGCTCCACTTCGGCGATGAACTGCTCCGCACCACCACGCAGGACGAGCGTGCAGGTCTTGGCTGCTGGGCACTCGGAGAATATGTTGAAGCGCTCTCCACCAATCTGGCGCTCTTCGAAGGCTCCACAGGTACCCAGGTGGCGGTCCTGAATATCGGTGCAGGTCGACTGTGTGGCGGCTCCGGTGGCCTGGCAAACCCGGTCCATGTCGTCAGATGCAACACGACCAGCACAGAAGATGTCACGGTCCGCAAAGTATCTGGTTTCGTAGTCATTAGTATATTTATCATTCAGACACATACAGCAGGGGAGGGGGATTACTAACTGTGTAGCAAGGTCACCAATGGGCAGCTTGCTGAGCACAACCTTGGCACCGGTCTTGTAGATAGCCTCGAGCTTGTTATAGATGATCTGCCACTCGGCATCCACAATAGCCTGGTACTCGGAGACTTGCTCAACACGGACTTCCGCATTATCTTTTTCACTCTTAAGTTCCAACTCGACGTTCAAGCAAACGATCTTAGGGTCCTTGAAGTGCTTGGGTTGTTGTNNGAAACCGGCGTAGGAGAAGGTCTTCTTGAAAGCGACACCATTGACAAAAAGGGATTCTTGAAGTCCACCACCAGTAACCTTCTTAACACCAATCAGCTTTTCGTTGAGGTCATCCTGGTCGAGCGAGAGCACGGCGTCCACAACCACTAGAATAGGTCTTGATTAGCAATCCACCCCTAATCATGGGAGACGGCATCCTCACTCTTTGTGAAAAATTCCTGATTCCGCTTAATAAGTTTGCTGTTCATGGCTGTTCCAGCTAGTCGCCGGAGTGTCTCGACCTTCTTCTCCTCCGTGTCCGCGCTGTCCAGTACATTGACCGCAATCTCCTTAACC
>KZ119292.1:133-46682 GCA_002153405.1 Mycosphaerella populi pn0402
GTACGACAACGAGTGGGGCTACTCCCACCGTGTTGTTGACCTGATTGGTAAGATTGCTTTTCTTTTCCGTAATAGCTTGTTTCGCTCTAGACTAACGTTTCTTTCTCTCTCTAGCTTACATCGCCAAGGTTGATGGCCAGTAGCAATTAAAACAAACTCCTGAGACTAGGAGTCTTCTCTGAGATGTGAAGATGTCTCTTTACTGTTCGCCCGCGAATTTCAATATCGGGTGTCAGTGGAAGGATCCTTTACAATCCTGTAGAAAAAATCCGCTGATAACGCCATTTTAATGAATCAAATACATCTCTTTATGTTCAACAACGTTCGATTTAATTCGTAAACGAGATTGTAAATCTAATGGATTAACTTAGTATTCTTCCTGGAATTCACATAATACCAGTTGGACGCGATCTGGGGAGAGGGAACTTTTCAATCCACGTGTCAAATAGCCCTGGAGATATACTATATATGGGAACAGGAAGCATGGGAATGAGGGGCTTTTCCAAGATTGTGAGGAAATGTTTAATTTTGGAATTTATTTTCGTGTGCTTCATCTTTCAGTTTCTCATCAAATTTCCGAGAAAATGCCATATTTCCGCGTTAGTTTTCAGGTCTATTTCAGTTGCCGTACAGAAGAGAACAATGGAGAACTCCTCATCGCCGCCATACCATGCTCTCCGGCCTAAATAGGATATGTATATAGACAAAAAAAAGTAGGCGGTGGGAAGATCTTGGCGGTGAATCGAATAAACCAGGCAATAATTTACGCGGCCGGAGTGTTAAGGTGCTCCATCACAGTATCCTATCTCCCATTAACCCTGCGCAACTGCGACATCATAGGTGGAACACCCTCTCATCCAAAATCAAAGCACGATGCTAATTTCTGTGCAGTAATTCTGGCATACCCATTCAGTTTAAAGCCACCACTGTGAATCCTGCTGCTGCACAACCCAGTACTCTTCAGCGTGCATATAAAAGGACCTGTATCTAGAGCTTTGTTGTCCTGAACCCGGGCAATCAAGAACAAAAGCTCAAAAGTGGCTTTTACATCCTGAATTAATACACTTCAGGCTTCTGAGTTGCTTCTACTGCATCCCTCAAATTAACTTATTCCTTTGGGAATCTCTTTTGAATGGGACAGTGCATTTGCAAAGTTACAATCGTCCTGAAGCTTGTCATGCAAAGTTTGGCATAGGAAACTGCCCCGTTGACTAAGCGCGGGTATTATCCGATTCGAAGAAAGTCGTCATTACTTTGGGGAAATCAAATACCATGTCTCATAACGTGGAAGGTGACGAAGATACGGTGATGGGGGAACCTAGACCCATGTCACTTTCTTCCCACCATGTTTCTCTCACGCGTCCTCCTGCCCCTTCCCAGCATCATATTCAACAAAGGGCCGATCCAATCTTAACTCCTTCACTACTTCCCTCCATTGTGAAGTCTCCATCCCCTGGTGACATATCGGCCCCTGGCGGGATGCAACCTCCAGACCGAACCATCAAAACGAGCGACTCTGAAAGTACTTCTGCTGAGCATTACTTGCCTCGTAATGACAGTCTAATTGAGCAGAACTCAGACTGGTCTGACGAAGAAAATGATCCAGGTCTTCCTTTGGGCTCGATGGCAACCGGCCTCTGTTATGACGTCCGGATGAGATATCATTGCGAAGTACGCCCACTCTCAGATATGCATCCTGAAGATCCACGTCGGATTTATTATATCTACAAAGAACTCTGCAAGGCAGGACTCGTGGACGATCCTGATTCGAGTCGGCCTTTGGCTCCTCAAACCCTGAAGCGAATTCCAATACGCGAGGCCACTGAAGAAGAAATCAGGCTCATCCACACCGAAGCTCACTATGCGTTCGTGCATAGTACCAAAGGTATAATATCGCCCTCGGATATATAGGTCTGATTCATTTTATATCCCTCTTCATTGACTAACTTAATTCCCTCAGACATGGCGGATGAGACACTAATGGAATTGGAGAAGAACCGAGACTCGATCTACTTCAATCGACTCACATTTGGCGCGTCACTATTGTCAGCTGGCGGTGCTATTGAAACATGCTTGGCTGTGGCAGAACGCAAGGTCAAAAATGCCATCGCAGTCATTCGCCCCCCAGGACATCACGCAGAAAATGACACCGCCATGGGATTTTGTCTCTTCAATAATGTATCAGTTGCAGCCCGTGTCTGCCAGTCTAAACTTAGTGACACATGTCGTAAAATATTGATCCTCGACTGGTAAGCATTGCAATATCAAATTCATTCCAATTTTAGCAGTCCTAACCAGTTCTCAACGCACAGGGATGTTCACCATGGTAAATGACTGGTCTGAATGTTGATTCTTTGTGCTGTCCTAACTTAGTAACAGGAAATGGGATCCAGAAGGCATTTTACAATGACCCAAACGTTCTTTACATTTCGGTCCATGTTCACGCCGGCGGAAATTTTTATCCTGGTGGTGTAGAAGGTGATTGGGATCACTGTGGCGAAGGGCCAGGTGTCGGCAGGTGCGTACACTCGCCCAGTGTATGGAATTAGGGTTGTCATGTCCAACATACTGACTTACATCGATCAAAAGAAATATCAATATCCCATGGGCTGACCAAGGAATGGGTGATGGCGACTACATCTATGCTTTTCAGACACTTGTTATGCCGATCGCTCAAGAATTTGATCCTGACTTGGTCATTAGTGAGTATATTTCACAAAATTGAGAACGTTACAACTGATGTTTGATTTAGTCGCGGCCGGGTTTGATGCAGCTGCCGGCGATACACTCGGTGGTTGCTTTGTAACGCCGGCATGTTATGCCCACATGACCCATATGCTTATGATGCTTGCCAACGGGAAGCTTGCAGTCTGCTTAGAAGTAAGCCCGAATATTCCAGATTTTTAAATGCTGTACTCATCATATTGGGTTTTTCCTCTAGGGGGGTTATAATTTCCGCTCAATCTCCAAGTCTGCTCTAGCTGTCGCCAAAACTCTGATGGGAGAGCCTCCAGACCGTCTGCTCATGACCTCGCCCTCAGATTCTGCAGTTGAGACTGTCCGCCGAGTTAAGGGCATTCAGGCCCAATACTGGCACTGCATGTTTCCAAAGCCCTCACGGCATCCTGTTTACTCAGAACGGCTCCATGGTAGGCATGTACGATCATTGCTCGGAACCAGACTAACGACTGCATAGATGTTCTGCGCGAGTACCAAGCTAAGAAACTTTATGACGACTTCAAGCTTACACCGCTCTACATCTATCGCACTGCAATCTCTAAATCATTTAGGAACATGGTCTTGGCAAGGTCAGCAGCGTGGAAACGGTAAAAGTCCTGTGCGTGAATTCTGCTAACGATTATAACAGTCCCAATTATCATCATAATGTGCCTCTCGTCATTATCTTCCATGACCCGTACGTCTTGTCTGGCTTCCATCTAGGAACTACATACTAATAACCTCTCAAGACCCGAGATTATTGGAACTGCTCATCCAGTGACGAGCAAAATCGAAGCGCATAATTGCTGGTTGGTACGTAGAAATATATCTTAAGATTAAATTCGTTCGCTAACGTCTCCAGGCCGATTCTCAAAAGGACTACCTTGATTGGATCCTCGGCAAGGGCTACGCGGTGATTGACGTGAATGTTCCCAAGCATATTACTCAGGATACGGACAAGGTAACCTCTCCAACCCATATACACACGCACAAAAACACACGTGCTAATCAAGTGAATAAATCCAGTCACCTAGATACGACGAAGAAGACGAAGGCCGCCCGCACGCCACCGAGGAGCTTGCAGCATATCTGTGGGATAACTACATAGAGTAGGTTGCATCGGATCATATTATTCGGCATTAAACTAATCAATTTAGACCAAATAATGCCAAAGAGATCATCTTCATTGGTATCGGCAGCGCTTTCTATGGTGTGACTCAGTTGCTAATCCAAAGAGGTACGTTTGAAGCATCAAATCCGTGATAACGAAAACTTATCAAGATAGAAAACCTGTATAAGCGCGTCAACTCGGTTATATCATTCGTGGCGGAAAACCCCGTACGCGCGATTTCATCGGGAACCCAAGCCTGGCTCTCCAAGTGGTACCGCGAAGTGAGTGCATCAGAGAGCGATTTTTGCTCCCCGCCGCTGACTGACTCTCGATATGATAGAACTCCCTCGTCTTTATCTCGCACAAACATCCTATCTGGGAACGGAAACAATCGAAACGATATGGCACTCTACGACAGTCCCCTAAGACTGATCTCAATGAGATGCTTATCGACCATAAAGAAGAAGTGTTCGAATTCATCTCTGAACGAGCGGATGAGGCATCAGATGATAACAATGACGGGGACGAAGAGGAGGCAGATACTGAGATGAACAGTTAGATCTATGACATCAGCACAAGGACTGATTTGTTGTGTTGTGTTTTTTTTTTTTTTTTGTCATGGACACCATCTATGGTTTCCCCGCCTTATCGACGTGAGACATTTCAGCAGACCGGAAATACCGCCCCAATTTTCAGCCCGATTTTACCTAGCTTTAGTTCTGAAAGTTACTAAACCCCGAAGAATAATAGTCTTTTAGTTCAACCTTGGAAGGTTTCATCCTCCGTAAAATACGAATGATATGATAGTGTGCATCCGGTCAAGAGAGGCGTATCGCTTATATTTTCAGCTTTGCCAAGCCCGTACATGTATTTTTTGGTGAGATGAACCGAGGGTCCTATCCAGATGCTTGTCTAGAGCCATAAGCATAACTAGCTATAGCCTAGCTTACCTAGGTACAATGGACGTACAAGATGTCTACCTAGGTATGCTATCCAGGAATCTATGATACTTTCTTTGAACGCTCTCTATCACCTTCCAAGGTTCCAACCTGGTTCGAAGTTCTACAATATATACTACTACCAAGAGTAGTATTATGTACTATACATGATCTTCATCAGCAGAATGAATAGCCAAGACGGATATTTTCTCTGTATCATAAAGCAAGAATAGTAGATGATAAGCTTTAGCTTGTAAACATTTCAGAATAGTATTGCGAAGCAAACCTCATTGACCATGGCAGCATGAGTAGTTCGTTTATCGGCGCTCTTGGTAAATGTCTCACAGGCTCTTGAGGTATGACATGTACGTGAACGTTACTAGCAAAGTCGCTGAGATCATACTCGAATTCTCATCTCAATCAGGCTGTCCATGTGACTCAGATTGGTCGCTGTGATTAGCTCGGTGTTAGCCAAGCTAGCTAAGAGGGCCCTCATTTAATCCTTCCCAACCCGCGGGGACCAGTGAGGATAGACAGTTCGTTTAGTCCTACAGATACCCGTAGTAGCGCGAGGTGGCTCGCGATATGCACCTCGTGGCTGGGGGATGTAACATTGTCTCAGAAGTTTACCCCGGAATTGGGCGTCGGACAACCAAGGGTCTTTTCCCCACTTCCTTGGCATACATCATATATAGATCTCGCGATTTTCTACAGGGTCAGTTCTATGGGCTCTGAGACATTACAAAGCTGAGACCCTCCGGATACAAGAATCACCACTGGTAGCTGGGCTACCGGACTCATTGGCCATGTGTTGAAAACTTCCTGATGCGGGGCGAATATAGGCGATGGCTTCGCTGGACCTATGATATCCAGCGACCGATCAAGCAAAACCATAAGATCTAGGAGTTTTTTTATTCCAAATTTAGACTGGGGCCATGAGTAGGAGGAACTCTAACAATCATGACAGTCTTGCTTTTGGCAACTGAGCACCCTTAGCGAGCACTGAAAGTGGAGCTATCTACACGAGGTCGTCGACACCATAGGGAATTAGAAAAGTATAAGAGGCACCTCGATACTGCGTATAATCGCTTCTTCAAATCCAGATCTTTCCTCAATATCACATTGCCATCCTATTTTTTTTTTTTTACGACCTATTGCACTATGCAGCTCTCCGCCGCTCTCATCGCCTCTGTGGCTGCTCTCATCCCCATGGTTAGCGCTGTTGGCCATGCAGTGGTCAAAAACAACTGTGCCGCCCCAGTTTACCTTTGGTCTGTTGGAAGTGCCATGGGACCGATGCAGACCATCAATCCTGGCAAGTCATACTCGGAGGTCTTGCACCACGACGACAAGTCTGGCGGGATCTCGCTGAAGATCACCAAGACTGCCAATGGTCTCTTCGATGGCAGTCCTCAGACCAACTTTGCTTATACGCTTGATGGTAGCCAGGTGTGGTATGATCTATCTGATGTCTTTGGCGACCCATTCTCGGGGGGGCCTCTTTCTGTTCACCCTTCTGTCTCTTCTTGCCCCAGCATCTGCTGGTCTAGTGGCACTTCGCCCGCCGGCAGCCAAGTGAAGGATTGCCAGTCTACCTCTGATATAACTTTGAATCTTTGTGGGCCGAAGTGCTGAAAGGTTTCATAAAAGGCGCTATTTAGTCTGGGAGTCTTTTGTGCTGAGGGCTAAGAGGATTGACTGGTCTTGACCCTCCTAAGATTGCCACCCTTGGAATGAATAGGAACGAATTTTGAATGGAATTGAAAGGGAAGAGGGGCTGTTTTGTCAGAGACTTTGTTATGTAAATAATCAGCGGGTTGCGATCATATGGATATTCTAGTCTTTAATAGTTACCCGTGGACCCAGAAAAGGAATAGTATTCCTACCTCATAACCTTCCAGGTTGTAACCTAATGGTGATTCCCCGGGGGCTCTGGTAACTGCAAGTATGATGTTAAGTATGTGATATATATGTGTGGGCCAATTGTTTTGTACATAACGCGGACGCCCCACTCGTCCCCAAGTAACAAACGAGGCCTGGATCCCAGTTTGCTATCTTTGTTCAGGGGCTCTGTTTACACAGGGTGCGAGGTCCACGGGTCCAGGAGAACATAGTGAGATTACTAGGCCATAGGGAGCCTCGAAATACATATGTACTGCCGGCAGAGGGGGGCTCCTCTGGGCAGCTCTCAAGTGCTGAGCATCACAAGGGGCCCAAGTTGTTGTAGGACGTACTTCAGCCTCTTCACACTAATTTCAAGCCGCAACATAGCCCATACCCAACCGCCTACCACAAAGGGCAAAATAGACCACATGTGCCGGCACAACACACCGCCTTTTCGGCTAGATGACGCCCCTCGGATCGATCAGACGTGATTGCAATCGCCCACTTGAACAAACATCTCCTCTCCTCTCTTGAATATTTGATTTCCTGTTAGTCGTTTAATCACGTTTATTATTTAGAGTGTGGATCCTGTGTTCATTGGTTTGATTGGCGTCGCAAATTCCTCTCAAAGGCATTACTCCCTTGATGCTCACAAGGTCCTCCACATCTCCGTCGTTGTTTTACAGGCGCTTTGGTTGCAAATTCACTGCTCCACTGTTTTCGCGATTCTCCAACCCCCTTTCTCATTCTGCGCGGGCTCAACTATCTCCTTCCCTCTCTCCTCCGCATCGTTCGGTCCGTTCCTCCATCGCCTCTTTCCACTCTGCGCCCCCCACCAGCGCCCCCACCAGCACCCCCAACATGACTCAGATCGAACGTATCACAGAAAGTCTGGAAAGGCCGGAGCTCGATGACCGGTCATACCGTGTGATTCGCCTGCCAAATAAGCTGGAGGCCCTTTTGGTACATGACCCCGACACCGATAAGGCTAGTGCTGCCGTCAACGTCAATGTGGGCAACTTTTCCGACCAAGATGACATGCCAGGGATGGCGCATGCTGTAGAGCATTTATTGTTTATGGGTACAAAAAAGGTATGTTTGGGTCGCTTCTCCTCGGTGGACCACTGCACGCCGGGGTGTGTTGGGGCAATGCTGACCGGGATGCTTGGTCTTATTTAGTATCCCATCGAAAACGCCTACAACCAATACCTGGCCGCCCACTCGGGCTCCTCAAATGCTTATACTGCAGCCACAGAAACGAATTATTTCTTTGAAGTTTCAGCTACTGGTGGCTCGAGCGGATCCAAGTCGGATGGTACTAATACTCCAACCGACGGGGCCAATGGTACAGATAGCTGTGCCGCCAACGAAGAATCAGAAAACAAATCGCCCCTCTATGGAGCCCTGGATCGGTTTGCTCAATTCTTCGTGGAGCCCCTGTTCTTGGAATCGACTTTGGACCGTGAGCTGCAGGCAGTAGACTCGGAAAATAAGAAGAATCTCCAGAGTGACCTTTGGCGGCTGATGCAACTGAATAAGTCACTTTCTAACCCGGCACACCCGTATCACCACTTTTCCACTGGTAATTTGCAAACTCTCAAAGAAGATCCCCAAAAGCGAGGGCTGGAAATTCGCAGCGAGTTTATTCAATTTTATGAAAAACACTACTCTGCCAATCGGACAAAGCTGGTCGTCCTGGGTCGGGAAAGTCTGGATACTTTGGAAGGGTGGGTTGGCGAATTGTTTTCCAACGTGGAAAATAAGGATTTACCCCAGAATCGCTGGGATGATGTACAGCCGTTCTCGGAGGACGACATGTGCACTCAAGTATTTGCAAGGCCGGTCATGGAATCCCGATCGATGGACATGTATTTCCCGTTCCTGGATGAACAGGAGTTGTACGATGCCAAACCAAGCCGATACATCAGCCACCTAATTGGCCATGAAGGACCTGGGAGTGTCCTTTCGTATCTGAAGGCCAAGGGCTGGACCAATGGTCTCTCCGCGGGAGCGATGCCTATTTGCCCCGGTTCCGCTTTCTTCACTATATCTGTTCGCCTGACGCCCGAAGGTTTGAAGCAGTACAAAGAAGTCGCCAAGGTCATTTTCGAATATATTGCCATGATCAAGCAGCGAGAGCCGGAGCAGTGGATCTTCGATGAGATGAAGAATTTGTCCGAAGTTGATTTCCGTTTCATGCAGAAAATACCTGCCAGTCGGTTCACCAGCAATCTCAGTAGCGTGATGCAAAAGCCCCTGAAGCGTGAATGGCTGATCAGCGGAGGGCTTCTCCGACGCTTTGATCCAGCTCTCATAAAGAAGGCTCTGTCATACCTGCGTGCGGATAATTTCCGTCTAATTGTCGTTTCGCAGGATTTCCCCGGAGGATGGGACGAAAAAGAAAAATGGTACGGAACAGAGTACAAGGTGGAAAAAATCCCTCAGGATTTTCTCTCGGGTCTTGAGAAAGCTCTGCAGTCTACAGATGACACTCGTATTTCCGATATCCATATTCCTCATAGAAACGAGTTCGTGCCAACTCGTCTCACTGTCGAGAAGAAAGAGGTTGAGGAGCCGACCAAGACACCAAAGCTTATTCGTCATGATGAGCGCGTCCGCTTGTGGTATAAGAAGGATGATCGATTCTGGGTTCCTAAGGGCACTATCCATGTGACACTGCGCAATCCCCTCGTGTGGGCCACTCCAGCGAACCTAATGAAGAGCAGACTTTACTGCGAACTTGTAAGGGATGCTTTAGATGAATACTCATACGACGCCGAGCTCGCCGGATTGGATTACCATCTCTCTCCAAACATTCTTGGTCTTGATATTTCAGTCGGAGGCTACACCGATAAGATGTCCGTGCTCCTCGAAAAAGTTTTGTGTACCATGCGCGACCTAGCAATTAAGCAGGATCGATTCAATATCATCACGGAGCGGCTCGCAAGAGCATTCCGCAATGGCGAGTATCAGCAACCTTTTTACCAAGTTGGGGACTACACACGATACTTGCTTTCCGAACGAAGTTGGATCAATGAACAATATCTCGAGGAATTGGAACATCTTACATCTGAGGATGTCACCAAATTTTTCCCTCAATTGCTGGAACAAACCCACATCGAGGTTTTGGCTCATGGTAATCTCTACAAAGAAGATGCTTTGCGGATGACAGACTCCGTGGAAGCAATTCTTAAAGGTCGTGCGCTCCCCGCGTCGCAATGGTATCTGCGCCGCAACATGACATTCGCTCCTGGCAGCAATTATGTTTATCCGCGGACCCTGAAGGACCCTGCAAATGTCAATCATTGTATTGAGTACTACCTATATATTGGACTGTTCTCGGATGCCTCCCTTCGATCCAAGCTCCAGCTATTTGCTCAAATGACAGACGAGCCCGCGTTTGATCAGCTGCGCAGTAAGGAGCAGCTTGGGTACGTGGTGTGGAGCGGCTCTCGGTACAGCGCAACTACCATGGGCTACAGGGTTATCATTCAAAGCGAGCGTACAGCTCAATACCTGGAGTCTCGCATCGAGAACTTCCTTCGAGGCTTTGGAGCCTCGCTTGAGAAAATGCCTTTGGATGAGTTCGAGGGCCACAAGCGAAGCGTTGTAAACAAGCGTCTCGAGAAACTCAAGAATCTCGGTTCTGAGACTGGCCGCTACTGGTCTCACATTGGGTCGGAGTACTTTGACTTCTTGCAACATGAGACAGACGCCGCCAATGTTCGCAATTTGACCAAAGAAGAGTTGATCAATTTCTACCAACAGTACATTGATCCAAGTTCCAAGACTCGCGCAAAGCTGGCGATTCATCTCAATGCCCAGGGTGACATGAAGGCGAGTGAAATCAGCGCAGAGCAAAAGCGAGCTGGCCTAGTTGAAGCTATTGAGAAACAACTGGGGGTGGCCGGGTTTGCGGTAGACCACGCCCGACTAGGTGCTGCATTCAACGAGCTTGACATGGCTTTAGTGGATAGCTCCCAGATCTTGTATATTGTTAAAACTTTCCTTGCCACAGAACTTGGTCTTTCCCAGGAACAAACGACACCTGTCATCGAGAAGATGGAAAAGATTCTGGGACTGCAGCTTCAAGTTCTAGGGCTACAACAACCCGCCAATGGAGAGCTCAAGACCCCTTCCAATGGAGTTCTTCCCATTGAAACCCAGGTGGCCACGACCATAACAAACGCATCCATTTTCAAAGCGAGCCTGCCAGTTAGTGCAGGCCCTGTCCCCTTGTCGGACCTCACCGAGTTTGAGGATTTCGATGCCAAGCTGTGAAATGTTCGTTTTACTATTACCAGACAGGCGGGGCTGGTGACAGTTGTTTGGTGCGTGGAATTAGCGTCGGGAGTTGGTCGTAGAGTAGAAACCATTTTCCTAGAGTTTCCATTCATTCTAATGCTATGCATGTAGGAGTCTGCTCGATAATTTAAATTTTACTTTGCACAGCCAGTTAATCAAAGACCTCAGACCTGTTTCTCCATTCTTCATTCCTATGCATCCTTCGAGCAGCAATGTTTGATGTGACATGTAGCATAAGAAAGTAAATCAATGATACGTATAGATGCAAAGCTTCAGCCTTGCGAAACTGCACTTGTTGTGCCTGCGCGTAACCGGGGGAGCTTGGGCGGTGTACGCCGTACAAGTCGCGATAAGACATGCGAGTTGCCCTTCTTCCGCGACAACACCAGAGACAATGGCGACCACCACTGCGACGACAACGCGGAGCAGCCACCCGTGCGTATATTGATCACCTCTATGTACTGCCATGGTGCTAACCATTAAATCAACCTGGACAGGCCAATCGTCCCCAAGGACTTTTCTGCGAAGCAGCCAGAAACCATTCGCCTTTACCCTCTGTCAAACTACACGTTCGGCACGAAAGAAACCCAGCCTGAAGAGGATCCGTCGGTACTAGCGCGCCTAAAGAGACTTGAGGAACATTATGCACTTCATGGGATGCGACGCACCTGCGAAGGTGTTCTTGTTTGCCATGAACATAATCATCCCCATGTGTTGATGCTGCAGATCGCCAATGCCTTTTTCAAGCTGTACGTCAAATATCAAGCGCCGTTGGCATCATTCGCATTTTGCGGACTGACAGTTGAATGATTTTGATAGCCCTGGTGACTATGTACACCACGATGACGGCGAGATCGACGGATTCAAGAAACGACTTAACGAACGCCTGGCCCCTGTAGGGTCACAATTTTCTGGCGAAGGGGTCAATGATGACTGGGAAATCGGCGATACTCTAGCCCAATGGTGGCGACCAAATTTCGAGACGTTCATGTATCCGTTCCTACCGGGTCACGTCACTCGACCCAAGGAGTGTAAGAAGCTGTACTTCATCCAGCTTCCGAAGAAAAGTGAGTGGAGACCTCTCCAACTGCTCGGCTCTATTTATACTGACATATATTTTACTCCGCTTTAGAGGTTCTTTCCGTCCCTAAGAATATGAAACTTCTCGCAGTGCCCTTATTTGAGCTGTACGACAACACGGCCCGCTATGGTCCTCAGCTCTCAGCCATTCCCCACCTACTCTCCCGTTACAACTTCGAATTTGTCGATGAGAATGACAATGTTGTAGCGGTGACACCAGGCACTCCTCTTGGAGAGCATCAAATTCCTCGCACTAAAGTTCTTGCTGGCGAAGATAACGAGCAGGACACTGGGATGACAGATGTTGGGCCAGATGGGGACAAAGGACCTGACGCGCACTAGTGAAGCAAAAATTATAAGATCAAATTTAATGTTTTCCGGCCGTGCCAACCCGGATGGTTTATGTCTCGTATTTGCGCGCTATTAATATGTACTGGAGGGGAGGATTCGCGAGTATCAAAACTCACCTTGCATGATAGATGGCCCACTCCATCGCTTAGGTCTGGCGGGCTATTTGTCCGTGTTTCGCATCACCCATCCTCGAGCCCCGCATCTCTTGCATAATCTCATGAAGTTACATTCTCCAAGTCCGAGTTCCTCCCAGGAATACATGGGTCACGAGAGTGTGAAGCAGGACTTCCCCAATCGGGCGTCCTTCGAGGCGTTAGCAGCCTTACGGCTAATGTTCTAATGCCCACACAAGCACCGAGAACCTGCCTTTAGATCGAATCAACCAACGAGGGATAGCCTCGTGCCTGAAACTCCCCGCCTCTGTCCGCCGATGTTGGGGGCGTAACGAATGTTTCGCGCCTGTGCGGCACTGCAGGAATGCCGATCTTCCATCGAAGTCCCCACGGGCACCGTGGCACGGCAAGTAGAAGAACTGTATCTCTCACAGCTTCGAAGCTAGCGGGGTATACGAGGATTTGACCGAAAATTTTTCCATTCAAGCCCCCGCTTCTAATTTAGCCTAGATGCGTGTTCCGTGCCCGGTTGCACCTTATCCGGCTCACCTTCGAGGGGGCCGTCGAGTGCATACAAGTAGGTCCAATGCCTCTGCGAAGATGGCTGCTTAGCAGGTCATCGTTCTCATTCAACCCCGCCGAGTCTACTCTCTGCCAAGATGCTGTCTTTTGCACATCTCGGCGCTCTTGCCGCAGTGATCGCGCCAGCACTCGCTGCGCCTACTGGCATTCTGCTCCCCCGTGGTGAGTATAGAACATGTCATGGCTGGAATAGATAAAGGCTAACTGTGTCTCAATAGACATCTCTTCAGATGTTCTGACTGAGCTCACTCTATTCGCAGAGTACTCTGCTGCTGCATACTGCACCAGCAACTTCGGGGGCAGCAATGGCGCCGATGTCACTTGCTCGGCTGATAATTGTGCAGAGGTGCAGTCCGCGAAGGCTACACTTCTTTATGAGTTTGCCCTGTAAGTAGATGCCATCTAGATCTCGAGTGAGGCCGAAAGAGGGTTGTTGACATGAAATATCTAGCAACAATGATTTCGGCGATACTACTGGCTACTTTGCCGTGGATCCTACGAATCAGCTTCTCGTTTTGGCCTTTCGAGGTACTAAGGACTTTGATAACTGGGTCGCAAACTTGGAGTACTCGTTGACGGATCTTGACCTCTGTGATGGCTGCCAAGCACACGGTGGATGGTGGACCGCGTGGCAGTCTGCAGAGGGCAACATCACCTCCCAGATAAAATCTGCCCAGAGCACTTACCCCGATTACAAGTTGGTAGTCACTGGTCACAGCCTTGGAGGTGCACTTGCTGCCTTGGGAGGAAGCGCTCTACGTAACGCCGGATTTACCCTTGACTTGGTGAGTGGCCTTAATAGTACACACGAATAACTCTTGGTCCGTCTGCATTGTGACTGATTTCTTGGCCTTGAACAGTACACCTATGGGCAACCGCGGGTCGGTAACAAGGCCCTGGCCCAATACATGACCGACCAGGGTAGCTACTGGCGTGTTACTCACGAGAATGATCTTGTCCCCCGTGTGCCCCCGGAGTCCGCTGGCTTTTCTCACTCCAGCCCTGAATACTGGATCACTAGTGACAGCGATGTGACTCCCACCACCTCCGATATCCAGGAGATCGATGGAATTGACTCTAATGATGGAAACGCTGGCGAGGCCATCCCATCTATTAGTGCTCACAAGTTCTACTTCATCGAGATTTCTGCGTGCTCGTAGAACGACACTGCCAGTGGGGGGGAGCTCTGGCCCAAAGCTTCAACGATTAATTTTAAGCATATTAATTTTGAATATTAAATCAATTGAATTCACGAACCGATTTTCGAATCTACCGTATTACGGATCCTTCATGGCTAAGTCTGTTGATCTATAAGAGTTGACGGTACTCCGTAGAGGGATGTCGTGCGCTGTACCGATCTAGGAATCCCCATGTAATATCATAGAGAATGAAACAAACTGGAGCTCAGAATTTAGAAAGTCCATGAGATTGAACCAACCTACAGTTTGGAAATAAACACAGTGCAATCTATGAAACACACCAAGACAGGCCCACAGATCGTCCCTCTGGCTGCAATCTGTGTACGTAACACATTTTATCCGCCGATCTTCTCCCCTTGAATTCCGCAACGTTGTTCCCTTCAAGTTATCCGTGGGAGTGACTGTCCTGCGACTAAAGCCTGTGACTAAAGCTTTGCTTGCCTGGGGTATGTGCCTTGCGCAACCGCAGAACCCCGGACCCGGCCATTTGCACATTGCACGATGCTCTTCTGATCCCGATACTCCATGAGTCCCATGACAGCTGTCGCCGACCTCCAACATGCTGTTCGCCCCTAGTGGACCGCAAAGTCCGCGTCGTCGAAATCGATTAAAAGCTATCTTCATAACAATCGCCATCGTTCTTGCAATTTACCTCGTCTTCTTCGCCGGCGACGAGGCGCGTGCCAAAACCGCTAGCAGCGATGATAAGCCTAGCTATGCACAGCGCCATGGCGCAACTCCCAAACCAAAGAACTCGGACAAGCTGGCTCGTCCCATAACACGCAAACATAAGGAGTTGGTGGTGGCTAGGATGAAGACAGATGATACATCTTGGTTGTCCGAATATTTCCCCGACTGGCCGCAGAGCATCTATGTCGTTGACGACAAGAGGGCACCCTTGACTGTCGCGCGCAACAAAGGCCGTGAATCTATGGTGTATCTAACGTAGGATATCACTCCAATATTCTTTGATGCTATATTGCATACGCTAAAATTCTGTTTCAACAACTAGGTACATCATTGATAACTACGAAACCCTCCCCGACGTGATACTCTTCGTTCATTCCCAACGCTACCAATGGCATAATGATGACCCCTACTATGATGGTGTTCCAATGATCCAAAATGTTCAATTACCTTATATCCAGAAGCAAGGATATGTCAATTTGCGATGTGTGTGGACGCTGGGTTGCCCGGTGGAGATTCATCCTCTTACCGACACACATCGCGATGATGTCCACGCCGGGGAATATTTCCTTCGTGGATTTCAAGAGCTATTCCCTGATATGGCTGTTCCACGGGAGGTGGGCGTATCCTGTTGCGCCCAATTTGGGGTGAGCCGAGACAAGGTTCTCGAGAGACCGAAAAGTGACTATGAGCATTTCCGCAACTGGCTTGTGGACACCAAATTGTCAGACGATCTGAGTGGACGGATCATGGAATATTCCTGGCACAGTAAGTCATTCGTCCTGCATTTTGCCTGACTACTTCGTGGCACTAACTGTTGCCTTTTCTCCGCAGTAATCTTTGGGCAAGAGCCAGTCTTTTGTCCCACAGCAGAAGAATGCTACTGTAATGTTTTTGGATTGTGTAACTTGGATTGCCCCAACGAAATAGGGTGTGAAAATCGATACGTCCTGCCGCCATACTCGACTTTACCGCAGGGCTGGCCATACAAAGGATGGAATGGACAGGCCCAAGATCCCAGCTATGGGCTTCCGCAGTCATAAAGAAAAGGGATTTATATGGTGTCACATTATTCAAAAAGCACGCATTGGGATAAGCTTGGTTCGCCATATCGTAGGAGAACCTCATTTGATTATATCGCTATAAATCTGGGAAGCCGAAGACCGTGGAACTACCTTCTGGCTAAATACTTTCGAAGATACCTTTTGCATTTGCTATTAAAAACAAGAAAGATTTTCAGATGAAGACTTCCTCAGTTTCTCTGGTCTCATAAGTGATCCCTCAACTTCCAATTGATGATCTGCCAATTGTAATAATTAGCGTATCTAAACCAGCCGAGGCAAAAGCTTACCTCCCCGCATCCCGCATCATATTATCGAGCCCAGTTATCGCGCCAGTCAGCCCGTCATTCGAACCTCCCTCACCCCACATCCCAGCCAACATGCTCATAATAGGGCTGACAGGTTCGATTGCCACAGGCAAATCGACTGTGTCATCCATCCTCTCTACTCCCCCTTACTCCCTTCCCATAATCGATGCAGACCTCCTCGCGCGCAAGGTTGTTGAACCTGGGACCCCCGGCTACAAAGCAATCGTCAATTATTTCGGCCCAAACACACCCGACCTTCTCCTCGACGACCCGTCACTCGAGACCCCACAAGGCAAGCCTCTCAACCGGCCAGCCCTTGGACGGCGCGTTTTTGGCGACACCGATGACCGCAAACGAGATCGCCAAGTTCTGAATGGCATAATCCACCCGGCTGTGCGATGGGAGGTCTACAGATCGTTGATCTATCACTATATTAGAGGCCAGTGGGCTGTCGTCCTGGATGTACCGCTCCTCTTCGAAGCCGGCATGGATCTCATTTGTGGCACAGTCATCGTGGTCGGAGTCCACGACCCAGCGGTCCAGATGGAACGACTGCGAGCCCGCGACGCACATCTCACGGCTGAAGATGCTGAGAACAGAGTGCGTAGCCAAGGCGATATACGAGCGAAGGCTGCACAGGCGGAGTTCCGAGGTACAACAACGAATCGCGGAGTAGTGGTTTGGAATGACTCTGACAAGGCTGAACTCGAGCGTGCGGTAAAGGGAGCAATGGCGAGTATCTCGAGTTCGAGTCCACGGTGGTGGGCTTGGACGCTATTAATTGCGCCCCCTATTGGCTTCGGAGTCGCAGCTTGGACTTTACTAGTGAACTTTGCTACGCAGAAAGGATGGGAACAGAAGAAAAGGGAGGAGAAAGCGCGGCTCTGAAATGTTGAGACGACTTTGCAGAATGTTTTGTTCTTTTAGCCTCGATAGAATATCAAATCCACTTTATATTACTTGGTGCCAGGGTACATAACCCGCCCTTCTATAGACCCATGTTGCGGGGGTATCTTTATAATTTCACAAATGCTGCATACCCATACGCCTTAGTGAATGCCCGTCCCAAAAACGCCCAGAATATTTACACTTTTCGTAGCCTAGTAGGGCGATGGGTAACCAAATTACTAGTTACTCTTCCTCTTCTTCTTCTTTTTCAGAAGATCTTGCGCTGATGAACCGTTGCGACCACCTCCGCCTCCGCCTCCGCCTCCACCCCCAGATGAAATTGAGGTCATCTTGGAGAAGCTCTTGCCAGGCGATTTAGAGGGTTTGGCCTTAGGCTTCTCGCTGTCTGCATCATTATCGCCGCTACCGATCTCCTGAGACTGTGTAAAAATTAGCTTATGACAAAATGCATAGTGAAACATAGGAATCTCACTGCGGTCTCTTTGCGCTTGAAATTACCGAATGGTCGTCTACCACCCCATGCAGCGTCATCCTCGGCGTCCAAAGATTCAGCTGCGACGACCATAGGTCGCGGTGGAGCTGAAATTGTTGACGGTATGTCCAGCACCCATTCGGTCTCCCCGGCCTCTGCTGCTTGTCGTGCAATTGCCTGGCGCCTCTTCTCTTCCTCGGCAGCGATTGCGGCAGCGATTGCGTCCCGATCAGATTGTGGAGTGGCAGGACTACTTGGCTGTCTTGAAAGTCGAGGTCGCTTAGGTGAGTGCGAGCTATCTTCTACTTCTGACGAATTTGCTTCCTTGGCGGCAGAGGAAGCTGCAGCACGCTGCATAAACTATGGCAGGAGTCAGCTCTGTAACTGGGTTCGGTGGGTGACGATCGCGTACTTTCATGGTCAACAAGCGAGAAGACATGGTCTTGTCAGGCTTTCCAGCCGGTGAAGATGCCGGCATGGTGTCGTTTGTGCAAGAGTCCAAGTCGGGAGTCAAGACGCAAAGCAAAAGGGCATTTGATTTGCGAAAGCTTCGGACCAAAATCAGGGCGGCAGAAAAATGCTGCCCGCGACGGGCACCCTCACCGCCTCGAATCCGGCCGTCCAACCACTCGTCACGGATTACAGTTTGCTCCCTGTAGTATCCGTCCTCGTCCCTGTCTACTCCGCACCGTCTTTGGGACTCAATTTGCCCGGCATGATGTCCTGCAGTCGCCGTCTCGCCTCCCTGGCGTCGGTTCGTCCTCGTTTCGCGATCCGTACCTACACCTCGACTGTCCCTCGTCTTTCCGAGAACCGCATCCCGGCCAACGATGCCACCCCACCAGCTCCCGCTTCCAAGGCTGATGTAGCAGGCAAGGATACTGAGCCTAGCGGTGTGCCAATTGAATCGCTGGTGAAGATGGAGAACCAGTACCAGGAGGATCTCGTTGTGGCGGAGGCTATCCGCAGCCTCCAGGCCCCGAACCGCGCTACTACTTGGGCTGCCAGCCAGCAGCCTCGTGAGCAGGCTATGACTGGTCCGCGATTCGAGCAGACCATCATGGAGACCCAGGTATGCCAGCCCTTACCTTTTTTGCGAAAACACTCTACCCTATGTCGCAAGGTAATCCCCAGAGACATCCCAAACTAATTACTTGCTGAACAGCCTCGACCTTTGGCCGCCATTGAGCTCATCCACAAACAACCGGTCCGGTGGTCCAAATCTAGAATTGTCAGCTGTGACGGTGGCGGCGGTCCACTTGGTCATCCCAAGATATTCATCAACACTGACAAGCCCGAAATCGCGACCTGTGGATACTGTGGCGTGCCCTTTGTAT
The DNA here is from genome assembly GCA_002153405.1 of Mycosphaerella populi pn0402. Lineage (NCBI taxonomy): Eukaryota > Fungi > Ascomycota > Dothideomycetes > Mycosphaerellales > Mycosphaerellaceae > Mycosphaerella > Mycosphaerella populi. Next base: position 19,189 of record KZ119292.1, read on the forward strand.
GTGGTTCCATGCTTTACTTCCTTATGCTACTTTACTAATACATTGTGTTACAAATAGGCCCATGAGCACCACCGCGAATATCTTGAGTCACTCCCTGCCACTAGCTACCCTCTCAAGCCCACCGGCGATGCGGCCGAGGTGAACGAGACCCAACGCGTGACAGATGGTGGCCTCGAACAGCGGTAAAATGACTAGCATTCGATTCCTTTTGTCGGCGTTGATCACTCCTCGTTTGCGTGTTATATTACTATTTTCAAATGTTTTTGTTTTGGGCCCAAGGCCGTGTACAGAAATATCGATCGAATAGATCTGCCATTGACCTGGTATTGAATTCTCTTGTTCCAAAGAAAATGCGGTTGAAGACAGTACAAACGGAGCTCTGCAAGTCATCCAAAGCTTCAAATATAGGATGTGCCTTGGTACTAGATATTTGCTTTTGAAATTGCAACCTGGAAGCCAGGCCATTGTCGTTCAAGTCATGGTCCATTCAGAGTTACGAGAGTCCACGGGTACTTTTCTGGGACGCTCTAAAGTACATTGACTACACTTATATATACTTTAATTTCCCTGATCCAACACATCATCCCATGATGTCCAGGTCATAGCCGCTCTGATGCCATACCCAGTCATGCCTTTTCTCCTTGGATAGTAGCAACAACTTTGCGCGAGTGTCTCGCGTGCCTAAACTCGAGGTACCACACACCCTGCCATGTGCCGGTAGCTAACCGACCGTTAGATATGGGAATTGTGACAGAGGCTCCAACAAGAGCAGACTTGACGTGCGCCTAATTCAGAAAGTTTTTTTTTATCAATCAATGACAAGTTCTCGTTAAGGAGAATGAATGGAACACAAACCGGCATATCATCTTCTCCTTCGGCCGAATGACGGTAGAGATTTCCCTTGCGATCGGAGGGAACAATGCGATCAAGGGCGTCACTCATGTCGGCACGCACATCGTCATCCCAGTTTTCGTTGAGTGATAGGGCACAGCTCGTGTGCTGGACAAATAGGTTCAGCATGCCTACTTTGTAGTCTCGAATCTCCGGTAGCTCTGACAGAACATGGTCTGTGATCAAATAGGAGCCGCGACTGCGCGCAGGCAAGGTAAAGTTTTTCTGAAACCAGGACATTGTGGTAAGGATTGAGGGTGCGAGGTTTGAGGAAAAAGCTGAAAGTTGATGAGGCGGGGAGGATAAAACAGGTGGGGGGGCGCTGATGTCACTTGAATTCAACGGAATACCACTGGTGGGCACGATCATGGAGCTTCATCAGATAAAGCTAGTGGACGACAGCATCGGAAATAGCAGATACTATCGCTTAGATGCATTTATAATAGAATAGCGCAGGGGCAATAAGATAATGTTTCGGGAGACAGCCTGGATGCTGAATGTGGGAGCGGAAACCCTCGTCCTGTAAACTACCAATCCGAAGATTCGAAAGTTTCAATTTTACCTAGGTACTTATTAGAATGAACAGTCTCTTGCTCAATGGCTATAGCAAAGTTTGCTAAGGGAGTATCGAGTAGGCGATGCCTCTCCTGATCTAATTCGACATCTTCTCGAACCTCGATGGGCCTTCCGGATGCTGAGGGCCTGATTTCAGCCCCCAGATCCCACTCAATGTTCCATCAATTGCGAAGTACTATATAGCCATAGATAGCTCGTTATTTCCGGGTTTCAGGGGCATGTGGGCAATCTAGCCAACCAAATCGGAAGCTACTATGAGGGATTTCGGTATTTGTGGCGGAGATGAACGTTAGGTACTTCGCTGCATTATTCCCATTTCCAGCCAAAGATCAACCGTGGAGAACGCGCCTCCGTGGAAGTACCGGATACATTATTGTATCTCGACCAGCTATAAAAGGGCATACTAATCCCTTCGTATGCTTTCTTTTGCATATTATCAAGCCAGAATCGCCACACTCGGAGGGCCCGTCGGCATTACTGGGTTCAACTCTACTTCGAGGAGCCTGAAGTTCCAAGGTTGGCTTTTATATTATTTCATCAATCATCCAGCATCACAAGTCTACAAATCTATTGAGATTTGACTTGCTGAAAATGCGCCTCTCTCGAGTTTCAGTCCTCGCGTGTCTTGGCATCAACATTACAGCAAAGCCGGTGAATGTTGACGTGGCCGTGATTGGAGGGGGCCTTTCTGGTCTTGCTACAGCAAAGGATATTGCGGCAGCTGGAAAGTCATTTGCTGTTATTGAAGCCCGAGACCGTGTCGGAGGTCGTGTACTCAATAGAGCCATCCCTGGTGGAGGTGTGGAAGAACTCGGGGCGGAGTTTGTTGGACCGACCCATTACCGCGCTATTTCTCTTGCTTCAGAATTGGGGTTGAAGTTATTCAAAACATACAACACCGGCAACTCCACGTTTCTTCGAAATGGGAGTATATCCCACTACGCAGAGACTGCCGGGGGCATCCCTCCCCTTGGAGAAGAATCTTTGTTAGAGCTTGCAAGATTTGTTGAGGAGCTCAATAAACTGGCAAGTGTAGTGAGTGTTGAGTCGCCCTGGACCACCCCGAACGCATCATTCTTGGATTCGATTACACTAGAAACTTATATCAAGTCTGCCGTCTCGACAGCTGACTCCCGTGTCATTCTTGAGACTGCCGTCTCCTCGATTTTGTCCACTGAACTAAGAGAGCCTTCTTTACTCTTCTGGCTCTGGTATGTCGCAGGAGCAGGAAACGGCACTACTCCTGGGACTCTTCAGGATTTGATTTTAACAAGCGGCGGTGCCCAAGATAGTCGAATTTATGGAGGAACCCAACTACTGGCTACGCGTTTGGCAAAAAGATTGGGCCCAGGCAACATTCATCTCAACTCTCCTGTCCGTAAGGTCTCGCTGGAGAACGGGGTTTATACTGTGAAATCAGATTCTGTGACTGTGTTGGCCAAGCATGTTGTCGTCGCTATGTCTCCACCCATGGCCGGCCGAATATCCTTCGACCCATTACTTCCTGCTGGTAGGGACCAGCTTTCCCAGCGGATGCCCATGGGTGCTATTGGGAAAGCAATCGCTATTTTCCCGAAGCCCTTCTGGAGGAAACAAGGTCTCAATGGGCAGGCTTTGACCGACACTGGTGTTATCAGGTCAACATTTGATAGCTCGCCCGGAAACTCATCCTTGGGTGCCCTCATGGGATTCATTGAGGCAGACAATATGCGCAGACTCGACAATATGACTGAGGCAGAGGTCAAAGCCGAAGTCAAGAAGAGCTTCACTAGTATATTTGGTCCTCAAGTTGAGACTGCGACGGACATACTCATTCAGCGGTGGGATCTGGAAGAATTCTCTAGAGGAGGCCCTGTCGCGTATGGCCCCCCTGGACTGCTTACACAGTATGGACAGCACCTACGACCTCCAATTGGCAATCTCCATTTTGCCGGAACTGAAACAGCTGTCCAATGGGCCGGATACATGGACGGTGCTATTAGCTCCGGGGAGCGGGCCGCAGCAGAGGTTCTGAATGACCTTTGAGATATCCATGATAGAGCAAATGTAGATATATCTTGAACCTTGGAGTAAATAGTACTCAATCTCTGGATCTGGAGTATAAATCGCCCCCACTTGCCACGCTAGTCGCAGTATTGATACTGTTTCAGGACTAGGGCGGATCCTGCTTATTCTCCGTCTTTGGAACATTGGATGCCTCGGGAGTCTTGGCTCTTGAAACGCTGCCTTCTTATCATCTGAACATTCTCTCTCTCTTTTTGTTATTACAAGTAAAAATGTATTGTGGCACAAAGGACAGGCGGCGTTCAGGGCACCGTTGCTTAGCCTGTCGGCAGGAGCATCAAAAAGTATGTGTCCGTCCCCGATGGCTGATCCCGTATTGATTGCCTCTAGTGTGATAAGTCGAGATATCCCCAAGAACAGCGCCACTTACCGTGTTCACACTGTTTGAAGCGGGGATACAGATGCATCACGCCTGCTGCTATGAATCAAATGCCAATCATCCCCTATCGGCAGTCATCCATGGAACTCACTCCGACACTTAGGCGACAGCCGTCCGATCCATTTATATACACTCAAATATTTTTCGAGTTAACGAGTAACTCTGTGCTGCCACTTATGAGGGCCTTTTCAGTCCAATCTATCAATTCCATAGGCCACCAAAATCCACTCGTCCAAAGAGCAGTTGCACTCGTGGGGAAGGCTTATGTGACTCAGAGTAACCACTCATTGGTTACTCCACAAGAATTGAAATCGGACCTGCGAGGAACAGTTGAAGAGCTCCAAGAAGAGCTCATGAAGAGTACCAGCCAAAACTCATCAGGATGCTTAGCGACCATCCTCCTTCCTGCTTGTCTCATTAGCATTGTTGAGGTGAGCACTGCAATGGGTACCCGGTAAAATCCCCCCCCTGCGAGATTATGGAACTAATTCATAAAAGCTTTTGCTATGTAACAGCGGTGCTGCGTGGTGCTCCTCAATACACAGGATCCTTGGATTTGTCCAGCAAAACCGCTGTCGCACTCACCTACCTACACAGTTAGAGCTTGATCTTGATCGGTTCTTAAGAGCAAGCGACGTTGTTATATCCATACTTTTTGACCGAGACATATTTCAGTCTTCCTTGGGCAAGTTTTCGGCTACGGATATGTCTTATTGTGATGCACCTCATACCTACCCCGAGACGGAAGAAGAGCGATGGGATCTAATGATACAGCATCTGGGCGCATGGGGAAGGCTACAATATTGGTTAGTGTCAAATCAGTATCCATCGTTACTTATATGGTCTTTTCTAACAAGCTGGTAGGTCGCTCTTGTGGATGAATAGTGCAGATAACCAAGAAAAACGAGACGCTCTTAATCGCCATTATCCCAACTTCGACCGCACAACGCTTGGTATCGATTTGGTCAACTCTGGTGCACATTTACAGCGGACTATAATATCACATATCTTGGCCTACTCGTCCGATAAGTCAAATTCTTTATCTTCGTCACTTCTACTCTATCATTATTGGGCATTAACGGGAATATCTCAAATCTTCCGGGGGCCCCAGTGGCAGTCCTTGGGGATTCCATTGCCAACTATGAATGAGGAGATGGCGCATGAGCAAGCTATACGCACCTTTGATGAACTGGAGAAAAATATCATGAGCCTTCGGCTGGACGCCATCCTTTACATTCCGATTCTCACCAAAATAGGGCTCGAATTACGGTCAACATACGAGCGTCAACGAATGCTTGATGTCATCAGAGCTTTGAGGAATAAAGGGATTGCTGTTACTGATGAAATAGAGAAGGACTTGCGCACCTGCTGGGCGATTTTTGACAAACAACGGCATATTCCTTCGGCCGTATCATTAAAGCTCGAGATCTCCCAGTCTGAGATTCTAGACGCATAGAAATTTATGAATCCGGGACCGTTATATTTCTAGTCTTATACAAAATCCCCAGCAATTCTACAAAAGATAAGAAGATCGTCATATAATTAAGCCTACAGCCTTTAAGGGTTCTCTTCGGCGATCGCGGATTTAAGCGGCGTTGGCTCCGAGCCCCCCAAGACGTTTGGCGCTGAAACTGATGACTCGAGTTCGCCCCCCATAATAGACTGCCATTATCTTGCTAGCAGCATGGCTAGTAAACGCAGGCAATTTTCTAGCTGTGAGGCATGTCGCAAAAGCCGCCTAGGCTGCGACGCGCAAAGAACTAGCGGGGCTTCATGCTCGAATTGTGCCCGACGGCAGAAGACTTGCGTGGTCAAGGTATGTCTTAGTCAATCTAGTAACCAATCAACCAAACTAATCATTACACTGAAAGTGGCCAAAGTCAAGTGGGAAACCAGCGACAAAGACTCAACCTGATCCTCCACTGAGCCCTAGTACTCTATCTCCATCGAGTGCGATAGCGTCAGCGAATCGCTACCAGGAGGGAAGGGCTCTGGATGGTGCGCTTTTTGAAGTCTTTGCAAATGTGTACGAGTCGCGCATGTCAAATTTCCTCGAGAGTCATTCCTGCCCGGTCCTCTCTGTTAGATCAATGGGCTGTTCACCTTGTGGAAAATCTATCATGGCGTTGATGGTGAGCTTGGACAACCAAGAATCGAATTATGTTACAAGCTTGGAGAGTCTCATGCATCCAACAATAAGTGTCGCAATACGCGCATTCTCGTTGAAATATCTCATGGCCGAAAAAAGCCGTACGAATAAAGCCCATCGGTACGCAGCGATACAAGACGACGATTGTTTTAAGTATATATGGAAGCAGGCTATCCAGGCTGCTACATATGCTATGAAACGACAGAGCTACCAGTCCGCTCTAACATTGTACATTATTGGGCTGGCATCTATGTCGACGCATGGAATACCCCCCGATTTCGAACGCACCTGTTTGCGGATAGCTTCACAGCATATATCGAAATTACGCCCATACGAGGATGACTTCGATTCAGACGACTATAGCATATCCGGTCATAAGGTAGCGTACCTTTGTGCAGCCTTGAGTGATAATGCATTCCAGTTCAGCCAGCCCAGGGATTCAAGAGAACCTACATTGTTCTGTATGAATGACCAGATATGGGCCACAGTTCGAGAGCGAACGCAGATATTTCACAAGTCATTTGAGAGAGTCCACGGAATGCATGAGCCGATGTCGAAAGAAGTACTCTCGACAGTATTACAGCACGCAACAATGTTCAAGTCGATGATGTGGTGGAATTTCAATAACAAACAGCACGATCGACTTGATCTCATGATACATGACGCTCTTGTTTTTAGGAAAGTGTTTGCTCCATTGCTTGATTTGATCTCTCGAGATTTCTTATTGATACACCCAAGAGAGCAGCTAAGCTATAGTGAGTTCAAGATTCAATGGGTATACCTCCTCAGAACGCCCCCTAACAGTACATTGATTAGTTCTGGTTACAATTCATTTCCACTGGGCGATACTTCTTTTGATTGAAGAGATTGACGAGTTGGGCTTGAACGGACAGGGCCTGTCAGAGCTGGCTTCGGTGAGAAGTATTGTCAATGCCACCAATCAAGCGCAACTAGTCAGTGGGATGAACACATCTCGCCACGCCTTCCTTCTCGATCCCATGCCCGAAACCATGACAGATGCCATCTCTACTACCGCATCCTCGCTACTGCGTCTTTACGGGAAAGGTCAAATCTCCCTTGGCGCCACTCAGTCTATGCTCTCCGTCGTCGTTTCGGGTCTGGAAGTAGTCCGAAGAGTCTCTTTAAAAGCAGATGATGCGTTGGAGAATGCGAGGGAAAATGCGAAGAAAATGTTCATTTCAGTCAAATGACCACAAAATAAACGGTCAGCCTTTATAGACCTCGTCGCTATTGATTACCGAAGAAAAAAAAAAAAGATAATCCGACTAGCGCACGCGCTTTTCCTTCGTTATAAAATTAAAATTAAAATTAATTTAAGAGTCTATGCAATCGAGACGATCAGCCGGATTTTAGATGGATCGTTGGAGATAATCGCGGATTTAGACCCGCAACCATCGGTTCCGATCACGGGAACGGACAACAGCGCCCATAAGATTCGGTATACAAGGAATATTCTATATAGGACCAAAAAAGATCTTGCATCACAGCAATTCTTTGTCGGAAATAGGATTTATTGCGACGATTACTAAGTCCGCATGGCGATGATAGGCATCATGAAACAACTATAAAGCCAACGTGGATACGCATAATTGAAGTACACAATCCCGATCAGTCTTCTCTTTCAAATTGAAAGCAAAATCCAAGTCCAAATGTCCACTCCCTACAATTACGACAAGCTTGCTGACAAGCATGTGCTCATCTTTGGGGCCACTTCTGGTCTTGGTTATGCAGCAGCCAAAGCCTCGCTCGCTGCTTCCGCTCGGATTACGATCTCATCTTCTTCGTCGGAGCGTATCACCAAGACAATTCAGCGACTGGTGACCGATTTCCCTGGAACCGAGGCCAAGATTCAAGGCTTTGCGTGCGATCTCTCAAATGACAATGCTGAAAAGGCCATTGAGCATCTTTTCAGCCAGACCGGTCGGGTTGACCATATCATCTTCTCTGCTGCTGACGCACTGCCTCTGATGCCTCTGCAGGAGATCACCCGGGATAAGCTTATTGCCGCGGGGCAAGTGCGTTTCTTCGCGCCGATCCTTGTTGCAAAGATCGGGTCCCGTTATCTCACTGAAGGGCCTGAATCTAGCTTTACTATAACAGGAGGGGGTATCTGGGAGCGCCCATCGACGAACTGGACGGCTTTAGCTGGTTATATGGGTGGTCTTGTGAGTGTGACACGAAACCTAGCGTTGGAATTGAAGCCCGTGAGAGTAAATCTTGTTAGTCCGGGCTTGGTGGATACGGAGTTGTGGGATGCCAGTTTCTCTGAAGAGCAGAAGCAGGGCTTTTTCAAGAGCATGGCAGACAAGCATTACACCGGGCGAGTCGCAAGGCCTGAAGAGGTTGCAGAAGCATACATCTATCTGATGAGAGACTCTAACGTCACTGCGCGAGTCATTAGCTCTGACTCTGGGGCTGCACTTGTCTAAGTGTATTAGGGTATACCTAGAAGTTAGAAAATTAGACAAAGTTCTGTTGCATCACAAGCTTTAGCTGGAAGTAAGTTACCACGGGGGCGTCAATTATTGGAATAAAAGAGAATATATGTAGGGATTTTGAATCATGGTGATATTCCTTCCAAATCCTCCCCCATAATGCCGACGAGTGAGTAGGCCTCAAGCGATTACCTAGGTAGGTTATGTGACACTTCATGTTTCGCTACGCTCGGTTATAACCTTGGAAGCGTTGTCATCTAAGTAAATACATAATCAAGTTGACAGCTCTTGTAATTATCCGTTTTGACATCATAGATATAAGATAGGCATTAATTAGCCCCATTTACGAGGCATCACAAACACCGGACTGCACTTTAGGAGGGTTGCTATCAGCACTTCCCCAATCCGCAGCGCCAATTGCCTTGCCAGCATCGGTAGTGTCATCGGCAAGGATCTGTATACGTTAGTCGTGATTGCGAAATAAGCCATTGAGCCTCAAAGAGCAAGAACATACATAGTCCTCTGTCACGGGATAGTACCACCAATCATCACTGCGGAAAGCATTGTCCAGAGATTGGCTCGCAGGGTCATTGTAGCCGGTGTTGCGGTCATCAAAGTGAGGGTGCTTCGACCAACCAACGTAGGCCTTGGGGTGGTCCTCGTTCTGTACGCCGTTGGGGTCCTTTGCGTCTCCAGCGTTGACCTGATCGGTGGTGAGAGTGTTTTGGATATCGCCTGGGGTATTGTTAGTCATGACTTTATCAGAAATGAACTGAGACCCAAATATACCCCAATTGTAACTGTTGTAGCCGCTGTGAGCAGAATAAAGAGCCTGCGAAGGAGCCCACATGTTGCTGTCATCCCGGGAGTGGATAATCACGATACGCTCCCAGTCGCTTTACAACTGTTAGCCAAGTAGGTCCCTATGTTCCTTTAGAGTATCTTACTAGTCATGGCCCGTATTTACAATGCCAGCGACTTCGGCGCCGTCTTTTTCGTAGAAGACGTTATAAACCACACGCACATCGGTGTCATTACACTTCCCAAAGGTATAGTAAATAGGGAAAGCTGGTCCTGGGTTGCCGATATCAACGCCGGGGTTACGGCAGTTACATCCAACGTTAGGGTACTCGCACTGGGCCGCAGCAGGAGTCTTGTGAGCATCGTCGTAGGTGTCGGGGGTAGAAGGAGATCCGCCGAACGCCCAGGTGGGATAGCAAGGTGGCTGGTCCATGGCCTGGCCGAAGAACCAGATAGGACCATAGCTAGTCGCCAAACCAACGCTGTTGGAGTTCAGGAAATTGTTCATGTCATCGTCGCTAATCTGAGTAACGGCGGCAACAGGCGCGGCCAAAGCGGCCACCTTAAGCAACGACGAGCGCATGGTGGATTTTAGAAGTATACCTGGGTATACGAGTGGAGAAGATCAATTGTGCCTGGCAGGGAGGTCCATTCTCTTAAGTTCTTGAGCTCTTCTCCCAAGAGGCCAAGAAGAACCTCTGGAGGGGCGAAAATCCATGATGAGTTTCCTATTCAGGAGATGAGTTGCAAAGGGTCACATCGGCCCGGGTAGAGTGTGCACAAGGTGGTTTGGCATCCAAGACAAGAGGACTCGATGGGGGCGCATTTTACAATGGAGATATGTGATTGGGAGTCCCCCCGAAGACACACTGTTCCTGGGTCAATCAGCCCGGAGTCTCCGTCCCGCAATGTGGACACGACGCGATTTAGCGCGATCCAGAGACCCTGCAGGACACGCTTGGCCCAATCCTACCAGATAACAATCAACGTGGGTTGCAAGTCCACAGCAACGGGCGTCGAAAAACGGAAACTGGATTTGGAGCAAAGGGCGGCGCCGTATTCGATTGTTTGCCCAATACGTCCGGGGGTATACGGAGTGATATCTCTGTAAAATGTCACAAAGTCTCTTCTCTTCATGCTCCATCTCGTATCTCGTTGCTTCAATCCGAGTGCACCTGCTGGCCCGCGTCATCTAGGAGGGTACTCGACTCATCCATCCCGCTCCACTTGGGCGTTCCATCCTGTATATCCATTATCCGCTGCTCATAGAAGATGTGACATCTGCGGGAATCACCGCGAGTTAGCGACTGGATTGTCATAGAGCGATATATCACCAGAACTCACAGGGGCTTGAAGACCTCTCGCTGTTTGCGTTGCTCCTCTGGGGTGCCTTCAATCTGAATCAGTTCAGGCATCAACAAGACCATTTTCCTGCCTTCGTCAAAGATAGGGCTGTGGCAGAACGAGCAGGAGACTTTGCAAGGCAGATCATAGTCCTGCGAGTTGTTGGAAGCCGAATAGAAGGACAAATCCCCACTCCCAGGGATGAATGCCAGGTCCTCCTTTTCAAATATTGCTGCTAGCTGGAATGGAGCTCCATGCATGACTTGACAGTTGCGACAGTGACAAATCTTGACATTTAATGGACGGTCGCGTTTCACGAGATATGAAACTTTGCCGCACTGGCACTGCGCCCTCCACTTGACTGCACCGAGTTCCCTCGGGGTCTTGGGATTATATGGAGGTCGGTGCTTCCATGCTTCTGCGAAAAGAATGTTTTCAGAGTTGATGTTGTTGGTGTCTGTAATCCCCATTTCGGCCATCATGAGGGTTTTTCAAACAGACGACAGTCTTATACCCTGCCTCCCTCCTGGAGGACAGGCAACATTTTATATCAACTTGCGACTTGCGTGGGAGGGGGGTAAATGATGTCAATTTCCAAGAATTCCACTGATTTCAAGGTTGAACCAATGGATCTGATGTATAAACCTCCGCGGCTGTGATCTGCAGACTATACCAGCGCAAAGAGGCAGGTTAATGATGTCTATATCAAACCCCCCAATCGCTACGAAGCCCCGGATGATGAGCCGTTTAACAGCTTATTAGTTTACTCATTTGATCGCCTTTCTCCAGCTTTGTAAAATTGAAAAACAAATGCTCAGAATTCATGTCAACCATGTCGTCGGGCTGATGTCATAAAAGACCCGGTGCCTGAGGCTTGAAACATTTGGCGCGTTTCTGGATTTGATTTGAGCCTGCAGGTTATATGCAAGGAGAGAGTGAAAAAAAAGAGGAGAGGTCTTCTTGATGGGAGTTGCTAATGTATGGGGGATGTTAATGGCACTACGGACGTGACCACAAAGAGTCCAAGAAGAGCCAAAAGCCCTACGAACTTCCCCCCTCAGGACCCCATAGTTCCTCCATGGTTCTTCTCCAGCTCCCTCCCCAGCTCGCTCTCTCCAGGGTTCCTCGTCTACAAACCAATGATCCTGCGAAACGAGGTAAGCAATATATTTAGATCAAACAAGCGCGGGGCCCTCGCCAATCAGAACGCAATGGGCGAAGCTGCCAACAAAGCGTCCCCGGTTGGGGCTTGATTGGGTGTTTCACCTCTGGGCAATGCGGGCCCGTATCAAGTCCTGAGGTCGCTTTGATCTTTAAAAAGCTCGACATCCCTCCCCCTTCCCCCCTGATTTATCTCCCATAGCTCATCTTCCACAGGATGGGCCTGCTGGATCGAATCCGGGCCCGTCCGCGGCGCAGTGCGGGCATCGCGACCGAGTCGCCGTCATTACCGTCATCGCCCCGCTCGCCAGGCCGCGATCTCACCAAGAGGCTGCCCAGACCGGTGTTGGCGCGTATCTTCGCCGCTGTCTGCCCTCATGCTATTGACTACTCGTACGATACCTCTGAGGAGTCCATGACTGATGGCTGTATGCTCTGTGATATGCGCGACCTGGCCCACTGCGCCCAGGTCTGCAAACGCTGGTTCCTGGAGGCACGCGCGCTGCTGTAAGCTGAACAGTCCAGACCTTTGGATCGCTGTGTAAAAAGTTAACGTGGCTCTTGGACTAGCTATACCAATGTCCGGATTGACCCAGTCCACTACTGCGAACTCGAGTTCGAACTTGCTGCGAAACGCAAACGTCGCTCTTTCTTCGACCGCAATGGCGATCCCATTGATGCCCCGCAGGTCCGGCTCGAACTCTTAATGCGGACGGTACGTGAGTCGCAAGGCCTAGCAAACATGGTTGTCTCGCTCAGGATGCCATATATGACTCGCGAAGCCAATAAAGCCAACATCGCCCGAACCATCTCCGTGCTTCCTCACCTCCGCTTCGTCGATCTTCCGTCCGGTTTGTTTGGCGATGAGCCATCATGCATAGCCTTGAAACAGGAGCTGATGGTCCGCTGCCCTGATATTCGACGGATGACCTACCATCATGGCTCCGAGGCTGGTTTTGCGCGACTGCCTGGCTCGCAATTGTGGATGAATTTGGAGAAACTAGAGCTGTCGGGCTTGCATCTTGAGGGGGGAGTTCTGCGCAACGGTCTTGCGGCATTCCCTCGATTACGCGACCTAACCCTCGCCGAGATCCCCTGGCTTGACGACTCGACATTCACCGCGAATTCACCCCTGCCGCCATTCCCAGCGGTCGAGCAACTCACTATTCGAGATACCCCCAATGTGACGGCAAGCGGGCTTGCCCAACTTCTCTCTTCTCCTCAAATCCGGTCCGCCCTACGTTCTCTAACCCTCACCTCGACGGGAGTCCTTCCATCGACCCTACATTCTATTCTCGCCATGACTCCCCAGTTGCAGAGCCTTTCATTTATCCAAGAGGTCTCTCGCTCGTTCCCTGCGGAACAGGTGCCACCTTTGGCATCGAGATCTCTACGTCTTCTCCACTACGAAATTACCTCGGAAACAGAAATGCCTGGGATGCCCCCGGCCGCAAGATCCTACTACACTTATTTGATCTCATCACTCATGTCACGAACATTACCTACCCTGCGCGACCTATATGTGCGGGATGCACAATTTCCAGACACGCTCCTCCTCACGCCTCCACCGCGATTGCTCGGGGGAGGAGAAGACGGACCCCAGATGATAGGCGGAGGACTCTCGCAGCCATTGAATGTATACAGCAAAGGCCTGGATGAGCTGGAATGGAATTTTACTCCATACGAACCGGAATCGGCGTGGGGAGGAGGAAGCAATGGAACCAAGACACGGCCCGTGAGTTTCCAAGAAGCGCAACTCAGTCGGTCCTGGGGCGGAGATGCACGCAAAAGTGTGCTTGTAGGCAACGGCTTTGGCGGGTTCTTGGCTGTTCCGGAAGATGATGGAAGGCCCAAGAGCAGCGGTGGATATAAACGATCAAGTCGACAGGATCTCTGGCGCTAAATGCCGAGGGAAATTCGCATCAAGTCTGTTGGCTAGGCGGATCATTATGCAATCTTGGGCATTTGTATATCGAGAAATCACGCGTCATGATAATGAGATTATATAAGAGCATTTCCCCAGTATAAACACGGGTCTTTCGTCTGTATATTGCCCTGTTCTATGCATTTCTATTTTCGTTACTATACAAAGGATCGGGAATCCATGGTCAAATCCTAGGGGTTTTGATCCTCAGGGTCGGGAGGACCTGTTATGTCCATCCCCTTCCAGACCCAATGATTCTGTACTTCGACTGGGCTCATGTCACACATCCCGTATACTTCACAATAGCAAGTCACTTCATCAGGGCAGTGCTGGGCGTCTTTTCCAAACATGACTGCAACGAGAATATTATTAATACCTGGATAATACCTGGGATAGCCCAGAAAGCGGTGATTTTTGATGGAAATGTACATACTGTGCCATGCATATTCAAAGATACGCCCGCTGGTTGCATTGTCCAAGTCGGTGTCGAGCAGCCACTGGCGATAGCGTATATAGTCTTCCTTCGACCTTGTGCGTACTGCCTCGCGCGACACGGCGAATTGACTGCAACAAGGGACGCCAACAAGCTCTGGCAGTTCCTCATCGGGGAAGAGCTCCATGAAGCGATCTGGGTATTGAACGGCCGTTGGATGGACAGGGTCATCAGGTCTTTCGCGGAAATAACGGCCTGGCTCGAGTTCGTTGGGACAGCCAATTGCCCAGGCACAGCGCAGATTCACATAGCCTGTTCTTTTGACGTAATTGATCTGCAGGTCTTTAATGGAGATAACGGAGTCTGGAACGGGGGGTTGAGGTTAGGGTTTACTGTCGCACTGAGAGAGGGTCTTGAATGGCATTTACCGTAGCTTGGGTTATCGTTATGCCACTGGTAGCGTCCGCCGTGCATGAGGAGCATAACTTCCGGGAGATTGTCGTAGCGATCAATAAAATATGTTAAATAAACCATGGCTTCATTCCCCTTGTTCGCAGGAACAGTGTATTCGAACTCGCTCTTGTCCGCGTCGGCACGATAAATCGTGCTGATCCATTCGGGAACATGTTCTTCGACCCAAGACATATTACTACGGCGCATCGCAGCTAAAACTAGCTCTTTCTCATTTGATGGCTGAGTGCTATTCGTAGTGTGATTGGAGCTTCCCATGACAGGGAAGCTGACGGGCGGCTCAGCCGGCTGTTCTTTGGATCCGAATGTCCAGGGCGATAAAGATTGCAATGCGTCATGGTTCAAGACAAGCTGATAGGAAAGTAACAAAGCGAAGACGACCAGCGCCAAATATACAAAAACCCGGCTGCGCCCGGAGGAGCTGCCCTCGCGGGGTTGCGAGCGGAATAGCGACAGCAACCTGTTCATGATACACTCATTGTTTGTAGCCGCGGGGCGATTACAGGATGATCAAAGGAGATAAAAGAGACGGGAAGACAAGCAAAGAAGAGCCTTGGAATGCGACATTGGGCGAAAAGGAGGGATCCAAGGTTCGGCGGATCCGGACTTAAGATATGATTAATAGAGTAAAAGATCGGAGAGGCGGAGTTCCATTGCGCGTCTTCATTTGCACCAGCTGAGCCAAGTGGAGTTGCAGATTGCTGTGGCTGCTTTAGTTGTCTGAAACCTGCGTCAGATCCTGGTTGAACCATGGGGTCCCATTGGCGGAGACTAAATAAAAATGGAGGCCCTTCGCGGCCTTTTAACTGCAGCAAGTCCCACGATGATGCCAAGGTCTGGCACTGGAACGTGCTCCAGCGCTGTCGAAGTCGGGGAATTCACGTCATATCCAAATTCAGATTGCTCTGTTCGGGGGTTCCAGGTGGATGAAGCATGAACTCCTGGCACCAGCGCCAACTGCAACCTGAAACGTTTTACAATACGGGGATGTGGAGATATCGATAGACCATGAGATAACAGCTAGATCCTATCTGCGCTATTCAGGGTTTTCTGCTGGCAATCTTTTCATATATCGAAAGATATAGTGGCCCCATTTTTCAGATTCTCCCTTTTCATTCGTTGCTGCGACATAAGCATATTGATCTAGGTCGACGTCAAGACTGCCCACTACTTCGAAGCCGTGTCTCTGATACATCGGCCAGGCGCCTTCTGACGAGTGCACCCAGATAAAAGCCCCGGCAGAGTCTGCCTGCTCAATGCCCCATTTCAAGAGGGAGCTGCCAGCCCCCCGAGATTGCCATTTGGGTGCTACGCAGAGAGAAATCACGAACATGCACCTCGTCCCGGTGGGCATCAATTGATCCATCCAAGACTTAAGATCGGCACTCGTCATACTTTCAAGCTCTTCAACCAGATTTCTTTTGGCATTAGAAGATACCGCCCCATCTTTTATCGCCTGAGGCTTAGTAGGCTTGGCCCCGGTATTGTCGAGATCTTCTTTGCGAGGACGAGTGGTAGAAGAAACTGCGAGTCGTTGGCGAACTACTGTGATTTCCGTCTGATCAAACCCGCGGAAACCCCATGACACCCAGCCGGCGATTTCGCCGGATGAAGCGTCTATGGCTTTAATCAAAATCGAATTGGGCGATTTCATCTGTTGCGGGAGATGTTCTTTCATGGTGTTCTCATGGTCATAGGGCTTTGCACCTAGGCTTTTCATTTGTGTATGTCTGTCGCTAAGGAAAGAGTCCGCAGATATCTTTGCGAGTTCTGGCACATCTGGGAAACCAGCCGCCTCAAGAAGGAATTCTGAGCCCATGATTACTGGAATGCGAAAGGCTTTTGGGATTTTTACCATGAAGTCAAGAGTAAGAAGGGATGATCAACATCTGGTCCTGCTCAGTAGATGGACTAAGCCCGATTAGGACCCCGGGGACAGGCAAAACTATAACAACTTCACAACCTTGGAAGACATACGAAAATACTGCAAGATACTATAAACTGGTACTATATTAGTCTTTCAGAAATTGCACACTCGGCGTGCATTGGGTTCCAAGGTTCGTTAGCTTTAAATGTAATGTTGTTCTTTCCAAAATTTTGGTTGGTATAACGCACCGTCGGATCTTCAATCGCCTTTTATGAACAGCAACTATTTTACACCTCGACAAGGAACTATACAAGCGGTCCCACTATGAGCAACCCAGCCATCTGTTCATATCTTCTGCGAAGCATGGGAATTGCGTTCTCAGTTGAGCGAACCG
This sequence comes from Mycosphaerella populi pn0402, assembly GCA_002153405.1. NCBI lineage: Eukaryota > Fungi > Ascomycota > Dothideomycetes > Mycosphaerellales > Mycosphaerellaceae > Mycosphaerella > Mycosphaerella populi. The sequence continues at coordinate 36,099 of KZ119292.1, forward strand.
ATTAACTAGGGTCATGTCATATATGCATGGATTGCTAGCGGTAGGTTCCCTTCGGCTGTGTTCTAGGACCGCAGGGAGGACGAAATACTGCCTATAATCAGGAATCGTTCCAATAGAATACGGGATGCCGTAGGCATCACACCTGCTATAGGAACCCGGTTCGTAGACATTCCTCACGGCCCACATGACGACTTTCACGGGCGCACCTTCTAGCGTTTGGGAGAATTCCTGCATGGCCTTAAATCCAAGCATCTCCATCTTAAGCCATCGAGCAATAAGGAAGATGTCAAGGTGTAATCTAAGAAGTCGGCACCAATTATTACAGCCTGCACAGTTGCAATCCTCATCGTAAGGAAACCGTAACGAAAGACTGGTTACTTCCTCGGCTGTAAAAGAATACTCACCGGTCCAGAGAAAGTCGGCGAGTTTTGATAAGTGTCGAGCAAAAATTGGATTGGGTATAAACTCGTGAATCTGGTGGTTAGGATACTGAGGTAGATAGTTTAGTTACCTAGAGGAAAGGATAACAAACTGTGAAAGAAGATCATAAGCTTACCCTTTGATTATATTCATGAAACGAAGCACATTCCCTAAGAAGATCAGCTTTTCGGACTAGGCATTGCGTACCTTCACATACAAGAATCATATCAGGAGACAATGACACCTCAAACCTACCGAATCGAGTTAGATAATACACATGTTTCTTGAAAGAACGCATCAAGCTTACATTCTACGTTTCTCCCTTATTTTGGCAGCCTTTTCCTCTTGGAGCCTTGGTGGTTGGTCTAATTGTCCCATCAGCTGTAAGTCAGCTGTAAAGTCCATATTATTGAGCTCAGTAATAATTTCTGCGAGTTGCGAAGACTGAAGGAACTTCAAGTCCGCATCAGTTTCAAAAGCGTCGCCAAGAGAGTTTTGCCGATGTAATGTATCCACCGGTTGTGTTGGTAAGAGATTGTGTGCATGAACAGCACATAAATAGTAAATACCGTGAGAATTTTCTTTCGTCATTCTGCAGGAGTAACGAATGTATATCTAGATTGGTCAGGATAATTTCACTTAGTCTAAAAAGGAATTCTTCCTTCGTGCAAGATAGTAGGAGGTTGAATGTTGCATTGGCATATATGCACGGATAGTTGTAGATAATAGAAGGAAACTCAACAGAAATAGACTAATAGGGGTTATCCTTGTGTTTAAATACTCTTGCCAAAGAGCCAACTTTGTAACTATTGTTGACTCGAACATGAAAGAATCCAACTCTCTGCACAAAGGTTTACAAAGCTCTTGAGGAGCTACCTAGGTATGAATATAAATTATTTTCTTTGTCTCATTTAGGTCACAGAGTCTCTCAAGACAATCCATAACCTTGCTATATTGTACTGCGAACAAAAGAATATATTTCTACCTAGGTAGTTTATTCTTTGTAGCTCATATTGAAGCATGAATGGAGCCATCCGAACTATAGGCTTTATCTTTACCCAGAGCTCTAGCAATTCTTGATGAGCCTTTTTGCCAAAGCTATAACTCAATAAGCCATAGCCACCAGGAAAGAAGCTATCAATATATCCGATTCCAGTCCTTAGCATTCACCTTTGACAACTAATACAGAAACGTCATGGCTATCCAAAGAGACGCTGTGGCCTTTCTCAATACATCCCAAATCTTGCCCAGACCAGGCGTCAATAACTTGGTACGAGCCAGAGCCATTCTTCAGCTCTGGAATGTCACTCCATGTAGCAGTGCGAGTATCAGTAGCATTCCCGGAATTGAGCATCAGAACCAAAGTTCCCTCTAGTTTTGAAGAGGGCCCCGACCAGTATTCGGCTGGGTGCGCTGGATCAAAGGTCCAGTCAGGGTTATATCCCCATTTGTAAGGGTGAGCGGGACGTCCAATCAACGGGTCTTGATGGAAATCAATGAGGTATTTGTTCTTGAAAATAGCTAAAGTATCATTACTGATAGCGTCGAGCTTGAAGAACTGTCAAATCATGGCTCAGTCAGTTCAAGATCAAATAGACTTACAGCAGTACCAATAATCAAAGGTGACTTCATCACAGCCCAGAGTGCAAAGTGGGCTCTATTCTCAGCACTTGTGAGATTGCCATTCCCAACCTCTGGCAAATTTCAAAGGGAGTCAGTCACGATTCAGTCAAATTTACATAGGGCATGGCCTTTGCATTTTGTGCCCGATGAAGAACAACCTACCGAGCATGTCTGGGTCTGGGTGGCCCCAGAAGTCGACATAGTTCATCAAGAAGCTATTCTCGTTAGCAATCTGAGCAATGCGAGTCCAGTCGGCTGGTCCAGCGAATTTGATTTTAGCATTTGATTTGATAATTGCAGGGGCTGCGTGTCTTACCGCTGATGTCTCCTGTTGTACGCCACGAGTTTCCGGTGGAATTTCCCCAATCATTCACGTCAGCGTTGCCCCAATCGCAGAGAGAAAACAGAATAGTTCTGTTCTGGTCGAGAAGAGCATCTCTCATTTGAACATAGCGAATAGAAGTGTTAGACCTAGAGTTCACTGTGAGCAGAAAACATTTCAAGAGATGATGTAGAACAAATGACTGACTCCGCCCAGTTGTATCCCCCAGGAGCAGGATTTTCGAGACCAGGACAAGTGCCATTCGGATTTTGTGTACTCGATCCATCAGGGACACAGGCATTGTATTTGTCGGTCCAATTGCTGGGGAAGCCACAATTGTCGTATTTCAGGTCTAATCAGATGTTACTACTAGAACGAAGTCAGGAAGAAGGAGTCTACTTACAGTCAATACCCCATTCTGCGAATGATTCGGCATCAACCTGTTCGTAACCTAACGAAGCAGGATACCCTGCGCATGTCGTCTCGCCAGCACCTTGTCTGAAATCAGTATTCATGCGCTGCAGCTCCACGCAAAAGGCCATGACTGACTGCTGTAGATTCCGATCTTCAAACCCAGATCATGGACCTGTGATGCAAGGCCTGAGATACCACCAGGAAACTTGCTGGTATCTGGAACAATGCGATGGGTGGTTGTATTTCGGACACCCTTGACGGACCAGCAGTCATCGACTAGTGATGATTAGCCTGCATTCTAATATCTGATCATATATATGTTTAGCAGTCTTAAATCTTACTATTCACGTATTCATATCCCATGTCCTGTAGCCCCAGGTTGACAATCTGATTGGCCGCCGTCATAATGGCAGAGGCATTAACATCGCATCCGAATGCATTCCACGAGTTCCAGCCAAGAGCCGGTAGTCGACCCTGATCAGATTCAGTAACCAATGGTCGTACAATGCCAGGGATCATGGAAAACTTGTAGAGAACATACCACGCCATCTTCCCGCACAAGCGCATATGCAGAAGGGAGAGCTGCTAGAACAGCCAACGGGGCGAACATGGCAGCAATTGGTCAGTTGGAGAGATCTACTTGCTTACTCTACTGACGAAAGTCGCAAAGCTTATGTATGTTTACTTGCAGTGCGGGGAATGTTTCACGGCATCTGTAACCCTGGGGAAACATGCCGATCCCTATACTTATTAGTGCTCGGAGTAATAAATCCCGGCGCAGAAGAGGCTAGATCCCCTGGAATTTAAACCTTTATTGCTCCAGAAGACGAAGGTCCTTGCACACACACACACTGAATGGATGAATGTCTCGGTTAAAGTCCGCAGGGGGGGGGGGAGAGGGGGCGGTAAATATGAGATCGGTAGCGGAAGTAGTACTACGGTTGCAGCTCAAGTAGATCTAACTCGTGATACATTTCTATCGTCAAATCGTTATTCATACAATATACATCAGTAAGTCGCTGACAAAAAGGATTCTGCGCCGTCGCAATGCCAACCGCGTCTCAAAGCGAAACAAAAGAGCTTATTTTTTGCTCGGGCCTAGAATAAGGGCTCGGGCTTTTGGAGGTTCCATGTCAAGAACAGTGATAAGATACTCGATACTGGGTGGATGAGTTAGTGATGTTAAGCTATATTATAAAAGAGAAAGCTTTGACCCGCTTACCTTGCCTCAGAAGCAAGCCGACGTTTCTCGTCCTGGAATTCCTGTTGACAGACATCCCAGACCGCAGCCCGTTCCTGCGGGAGCACCGTCTTGACGCGAACCTTGAAAGTCGCACTGACAGGCCGGTGATCGGAGGCACGGACTTCGTGCCGACGATACTCCAGCTGTTTGATGTGACCGAGGCCGCGATATAGGATGCGATCACACCAAGCTGGTGACCGCTTCTTCTCGCTTGAATCGTATTCGTCACTACCAACATCGTATTTATAAGTGGGGGCAAAATTAATTGGCGCTTCGGTAAAGCTTCGAAGACGGAAACCGGGATTCTTGCGTCGAGAGGCCAGGAGTTGATCACGCTCCAGCAATTTAGCAAGGTTATTTTGGCGGATCGAATTGATGATGGTGTGACGTGGAATGGCATCTATACGATAATTGAGATCACCGTTCAAGATGCAGACCTCGTGGTCCATAATCATAGATCCGTCCCCGCCACTGGCGTACTGGTCAATCCGCGTCAAGAGACTGGTTTCGTGGGGAAGACATTCGGCCTCTAGGATAGCTGCAATGTCGTTGTTCCGGTGTGCTGTCTGCGTCTGGCCAGCTGCAAGATGGCAATTGACAAAGCACATTGAGCTGTCATCTAAAACAAATCGGAAAATAAGGGCACCCTGCAAGAATTAGTGACTTTCGGGAAAGTAGCACAGACAAAATCCGCGAACCTTATTGCCATAATGACCTCCCATGCCTCGTTTTATTTCCGATGCGTTGATACTCTTGATATTGTGACGCTCTTTGTGTTTGACAAAAATGCAAGTAAAGAGCCCTACCATGTTGGCAGTATGGAGCAACACATAGGATTCCTCGAGGGGCATGCACTCATGAAGAATTCGCGTCAAATGATCAATCCATACCCGGTATTGTCGGCTCATACGCTCTTTATCTCCATCTTTTTTCTTACTACCAAGCAGCAAGCTTTCTGCACCGGTGGGTGGTTAGTCCAGTAAAGAATATAATCCTGAGAACTTTGAGAACTCACTAGCTGTCATCTTCTTATCTTCGAGATCAACAAGCTCCTGGAACCCAAAGACGATGATCTCTGGAGCGTCCTCCGGGTGGAGAGCGTCTTGAAAGAATTGCGATGATCGCAAATTGCCAGGCGTGGAGGCACCAGCATTCCAAGTCACGACAGCGGTTCGGACTTCTCGGAACTTGCAAAATTCAATATTCTTGCTGGACATTCGTGCATCTGCAGCAGTTAGAAAATCCGACGCAAAAGCCATGTTATAAGACCTACCGAGCCAGTCATCTTCCAGCATACCATCCCACAGGCGAACACAATTATCAGTACCCAATGAGGTTACCTGAAGACGATTCATTGTCCATACGCTGCTTGAGTCCAGAACAAACCCACAAACCGGGCTTTCATGGGCACGCCAGTCTTTTTTCACAGTCCAAGGGCTTGTCTTGACATCGTAGACGTAAATCATGCCAGTTTTATAGGCCGCCCACAGGTAATCTCCGACGAAACTCAGGCAATTGATCTTATAAACACTCACGTTGACAACTCCGATGCATGAGTAGTCCTTGGACGAAGAAATCGTGACCTTGCCATCAGCGTGGCCCAGGTAAACTCGTCCGCCATCCTTTGAAGTATGAGTACCAGCGGTGACCTCGGACTGCATAGTAATGGGACGTTTTAACACTTTGAATGATACTTCGTCCTTTCCATCAGGGCGATAGATATAGACCTCTTTACCAGCAGCGAGCCAGAGGGTATCATCAACGACCATTGAGAATGTATGCCCACGGGCAACCCGCTCTGGAGGGTTGTGGTAGCTATATTGTAGATTCGGAGTTCCACTCTCATCTGGCGGCCAAACAAGCAGTCGCCCTTCATCATCGAGGGTCCAAATTTCCTTCTTGTGGCGAAGAATCTTGATGACTTCCCGACGGGATGGGTACGAGCGGGTAGAGTAAATCGATTGCATCTTTATATCAACTTCATGAAGGTCGCCAGCACTAGTGCCGAGCCAAAAACGCTGACCTTCTTCCTCTAGCGAGTTACCAGGCTTGAAAGCTATTGAAAGGCTCTTGACCGTTTCTCCGTGGCCCAAACTCATCACCTGCTCGCCTGTAGTTAGATCCCACACGCGGGTCAGATATCCGGTTGTGCAAACGTATTTGCCACAAACGTCGAAGAGGCGTGTATCATAGCGAGTAAATATCTCTTTCGGGCCAGTCTTATAGAATGGAGGGCGTCGATTAGCCTGCGAAGGATCTGGGTAGCCGGTGAGGGAGACTTGGGGATCGTCGGTCGGTGCCTCTTCTTCTTCCGTGTCGGTTCGCACAATACGCCGTTCGGGGAATGGTGGAGGTTGAGATTGAGATTGCGACTCAAAATTCGCAGTCTTGTGACGCTGATGTTGTGTCGGTGTTTTGGGAGGCTCGGCAAACTGATCAATCGAGGGAGGATGCCTGTGCCCAACCACCCTCGAAGCTGAACTAGCGATGGGTGGAGGGAAATCCCGAACAGGAGATCTCCCGTTTCTACGAGGATGTGCAGAGCTTGGAGCCGGCCTGGGGGGCAGACCAGGACGGTCATGTGGACTGTCGCTTCCAAAACGCTGCTGTATAGAAATTGGAGGAGCAGTATAAGTTTCAGAGGGAGCCGAAGACGATGAAGGGATCTGAACTATCAACGGTTTTGTTGCTCGAGAAGGTTCAGGAACCGGTCGAGCACGAGGAAAACTCTGGTCCTTGACATCTGGCTCAGAGTTCAGGACTGCAGCCGACGGCCGTTCGTCAAAGGAACGTCTGATTGGGAGCTCCGTGATTGGACGCGCAGGTGGTGGCCGAGGGGAAACCTTGCCCGTAGACATTGAGTTGGGCGGAGGTTTCTCGGGGCTACTGGGGGGCGTACTGAATGGCGAAACGTGGTCTTCAGATGAATTCCGCTCTTGTTGCGGCGCAAGGGAACCTCGTTCACGATGAGATAACATTGGCGGCTTTACTGGAATCTTTGGTTTCGTCGCCCGGTTGGCGGGCGGGGGCAGGGAAGCGCTCTTGGTCTTTCGCTCTGTCCAAATGCCGTTTCCATCTAAGCTTGCTCCGTTTGGAGACAGGTGTGGAGGTTCAATTGAGGGGGTGGACGCGGTGGGCTTCGGGGTCGTTGGTCGAGGAGGAGCAGATGGAGAAACGCTTGTAGAACCTGGTTGACGCGTATGGTGGGCTATATTCCATCCTCTCTGGCTGCCATATTGCTGTTGCGAAGCAACATTGAGCTCCTGGCTGCGTGGTGGTGAAGGTGGAGAGTGCACGGCAACTTCAGGCGTAGGCTGCGATGTTTCTCTTTTGAGATTTAGAGATATTGGCCGGCCTTGTCTGCTTCGCCCCGGCGAGCCAGGAGGGCCCAGAAATTGGCCACGAGCATTCTCTTCAAGACGACGACCCTGTCGCTCCTCCGCCGCAGGAGCCCACGGCGAGCGTGATCGAGGTAAGTCCAAGGAAACTCGACTGGAGGTTCGCGGGTCCTCGTTCCGTTCGGGGGTTCTTGTCGTGCGATTGGAAGGACTATGGGCCTCCGAGGTTTGAGACGATAGAAGTTGTTTTTTATGCGATAGGTTTTCGAAATGTGACAATAGAGAAGAAACAGGTCTCTGTTATCGATATTTTGGTTAGCCATGCCGCGCAGCATCCATATTACACTTCGCACACGTACAATATGAGCTTCCTCACTGTTCTCTATGTCCTTGCCGTTTCCCTCCATAGCTGTAGCCGAAATTCCTTCACCGAGACCAGCTTGGTAGAACACTCATAGGCGGAGGGGTGTTGAATCCTGGACGCCTTGCGGGATCAGTGGGGGAGATGTGTTGTGGGCTGCCGGGCGGCTCGGGCAGTATATAATGACGCACTAAAGGCAAATGCCGCAGAAAGTCCAAGATCACCGTGGGGATATTCAAACGGCACAAAGTCCAAACAGAACGAGACTTCAAGACGGAGTAGTGAAGGAGAGTGAAAGTGCCGGGAAGGTGGAGGCGGAGTTGATCAGCCGGCAACGTCTTCTCCCCCCGGAGCATCTTTTTGACTTCTACAAGTCAACTGCACATCCCACTTCGCCCAACCATGTGGTAAGCACCAGCCCCTCGCTTTTCACCTGAGCCCCTCGGGCCTTTCGCGGTGACTTGAACCGCACTCATATACTAAACGCCTACAGTAAACACATCCTGAACGCCCAAGTGGCTATTCGCTCTCCCTGCTGTACGTGCGACAAGCAGATCACGATTATGTCCCAACTCGCAGGCGCGCCTAATATAGTTGTCGTATAGGCCGAAAATGGTTCGATTGTGCCGAATGCCACCAAGAGCAAGAAGCTCACATGCTTCAAAAGTCACAGGAAATGGTGCGGGCGCCTCCCTAGGTGGAATCGGGTTTCGAGCAGGGCCTGTGGATTCTGATATACTGGATGAACAGGTATTTGCGTGTAAAAAGTGCAAGAAGTGTTTCCGCAAGGATGCTGCCGAGTTCGAAGACAGGTATGCGCACCCCCCTCCCCCACACATGTGCATTTGCATAAGATGGAACCCCTAGGGGCTAATCAGCAATTACTTTTGCCTTTAGCGACGAATATTGCCCGCACTGCGATAACCATTTCGTTCTCGAAGCCGTAACACCAAAACCCACCCTCCAGGTTGAAGGAGACGACGCGCGAATGGACAATCGGTACGCCTACGAAGAGGCTCAAGCCAGAGTTTCTGGGCCTTTGGCAATTTGCTGACCATGAAGTAGGATGCTCAAGGATGAACGTGTTCGGGGCGAGCAGGAACGCTCCATCTTTAACTTCAAGGACATCTCTGATCGGTTGGGCTAGGTTGCCAATCGAGAAAACGCAATACCGTTATGATGCCGATGAATTGATGCTACATTTCATATCCCTTCTTCGCCTTACGGCCTACACTGCCCACGGAGATAGTTCCCAAAATTCGCCTTCCGCATATAAGTATATAGAACCTTTCCAACCAGTCTATTCTGTACCATATGAAAATACATTAGGAGACAATGAATTTTAGAAATGTCATGGTTTTGATTCTCGTCAAGAAGAAGGGACCAGCGCTACGGTAAATCGACATAAATGAAGGGTCCCATTTGGCATTTGGGAACCAGATGCCCGTTTATTCATCCTTATTCCGCTGCCTCACCACCACCTGGGCGGGTGAGGATGGCCGCCGTGGTGGTTCCTGTGCGAGTCTTCTTCTTTGCTGCCTCTTCCTGCTTCTCCGTCTCAATGCTCTTCACATAGGACTCGATTTGGTCATCGGGGAGCATCTCAATACGGTTTCCAGGAGCCATAATCGCAACCTCAATGTTTTTAGCACCAGTTTGAACAACTTCCAGCAATGACTTAATAGTCAGCTGGATTGTCTGTTCTCGGTCCATCTCCTCCTGGTGATTACGCTCGAGGAACTCGCGAACAGTCTTGCTGGATCGTCCGATAGCATTGGCTTTCCTATATGCGGGAAAATACCCACGTTAGCATGAATGTAAACCTTACTCAGAAACATTACTTATTACGTACCAAGCTGAGTAAATACCGGAGGGCTCGGTCTGGTACAGACGAGGTGTTCCATCGTTATTGTCGAATCCAACAACCAAAGTACTGATTCCAAATGGACGGACACCACCACTCTGTGTGTATTTCTGTTGCACGCTGGCAATGTATTTGGTGATATATTCGATGGTAACTGGGTCTTCCACAGTCAAACGGTGCGACTGGGCTTCTAAACGTGCCTTGTCGATAAGGATACGGGCATCGGCGTTCAGCCCAGCGAAAGCCAGACACACATGGTCATCTACCTGTGCGATCTTTGAGGGAGTGATGCGAGTATCTTGGAGTTTCAGGGCGGAGCGCTTCTCGCAGCCGAGTACGACGATGTCTTTGCCTTTGACACCGACGGCACATGTACCTAGAACGACATAGCAGTCAGTACCGTTGATATATTGCAGTATTTTTGCAATGACACGTTTGCCCACTTGAGCTGGTGGTTATCTGGGCACCGTACCTCGCTTGACAGCCTCCATGGCATATTCGACCTGGAAGACGTGTCCATCGGGACTGGGAGGGAGTTAGACAATAAGCTACAGAGCTGGAGCTCTGGTTAGAGGAAGCATACCTGAATACTAAGCGGGGTTAGCACCATCTATGAGAGGCTAGGAGCAAAGCAAAGGGAGCTGGGTCAGTGAAGTGAAGCTAGCTGACGTACCTGAAAGAGCTCGGTCGTAGCCGGACATTGTGACGCAAGAGGTGTTATTTCACGCGGGAAGGATGAAGGTCTTGTCAGGAGAAGGTCCAGATGATTGAATCGGAAGGAAAGGGAAGGTGGAGGTGGAGGATGGCCGTTCAGCAATGGTGCGGCAGCAACTCGAATGGATGGAGCGGGATCGGTCTGGTTTCGGGCGGTGGGCGACGCGCAAAGCGAGCGGCTGCCTTGGACTCTCGAACTTGGAGACAACATCACTGTCCGGAGGGACTACTATGAATGGATATTTCTCAAATAATTCTAGCACGTCAAATAATAGTTTTAAAATG